>PVHX01016125.1:0-44247 GCA_004024805.1 Geosciurus inauris
GCCCGCCGGCAGGAGACAATAATCACGCTGTTATTCTCAGAAAGCAATCTTTATTTTTGTTGAGCGCTCTTCTTGCTTTCCTTAGCTCTCTTTTGTTCTCTCTCGTTCTCTCCTTGTTCTCTCCCCAGCTTCCTTCTCTCTACTTTTCCTACAGCAGGAAGTATTACAGAGCAGAGTTACAACCAATCAGCAGGAATAGCATTATCAAGCACAAGGAGAATGCATGAGCAGAATACAGGCGTGTATCAGAGCAGGCATTGCCCACGAGCCAAGCATGCACAGTGACGTTACCGCCAGCCAATGCTATGCACTTCCTTAAGTTGTCCACCTGTTTACTGCAAGTTTCTGTCATACAGCTAGGTCGCCATCTTGAAAGGGCGGGGCAGCTCCTGGGCCCAGAGAGCCTGCCCCCAACACTTTCTCCTCAATTAGCCGCAGGGTCTCTGGTCTAATTCCTAGGTCTTTGATCCACTTTGAGTTGATACTCAGCCTCTTTGAAAAGCCTTCCCTGCCTCCAGGAGCTGCTTTAGATGTCCCTTCTTGGAGCTTTCATTGGCTGGCATTTTCTTGTCTATAAAATAAGACATATACCTTCTTCAGGGAGTTATTTTAGTGCCTAGTTCAGAACCTGGCATATACTGTGCTCTTGATAAATGCTGGATGTTTTCAAGCATTCATCAGAAGGTGAAATCCATTCCTTCACCCAACAGCACCCTTTTATTGAGGACTTGCCCTGAGCCAGGCCCCAAGTGGAGCCGGAATGGTATAGTGATGAGCCCAGTGTATAAGCCTCCAGAGGGACAGTATAGTGCGGGTAAGGACAGAGCCAAGCAAGATCTCGAGTTCTTTTTTTTTTTTTTTTTTTTTTAATTCTTTTTAGTTGTAGATGGACACAATACCTTTATTTTATTTATTTATTTTTATGTGGTGCTGAAGAACAAACCCAGTGCCTCACACATGCTAGGCAAGCGCTCCACCACTGAGCTATAACCACAGCCCTGGATCACAAGTTCTCCATGGCAAATTGTGACAGGTGCTCTGAAGGGACCGTGCTCTATAAGGCTATAGAGCTAGGGAATGCTGTAGTCCAGGAAGTCAAGGAGGCCTTCCCTACTCATGGACATTGGAATTGAGATTGCAAAGACAAAGGTTGTCCACTTGGAGGATGGAATACAGGAAAGGGTACCTGGTTTGTTGTCATTTCATTTCATACTCTTGGAGGATCAGAATATTGGTGTGCACTGGGAAGAGCTAAATTTCAGTGCTCTTTCAGAGACATGAGTTGCTATCCTTTGGCATCACAGGGACACAGACAAGTCAGAGAGAAGATCAGGTGGTCTGCAGGGAAACACCTGGGACAGAATTATGGATACAAACAGGAAGTTGCCAGTAGGCTACTCCAACAAACACAGGGAGCCCTGCACTGAGAGGCAAGAGCTGAATTTTACCCCTGGTCAGGAGAACACTGGGGTTACAAATGATTGGGGATTGGGTATTGGTATCCACCTCCTTGTGGTGGAATTTAGTTTACACGTAGACCAGTTTATTCCAGGTCTCTTGACTATACCACATGGCTAGTTTATGAAATGGAAGGGTTTGAAAAAATATCTACTAAGTTTAAGAAAAAAAATAAAGGAAAGAAAACTAAGATGAAGTAAGAGATAAAGGAAAGAAAAAGACAACAAAAAAATAGCTTAAATGCTGTCTATAAGGTTTAAACTTCGGAATATGTTCAATTTAGTTATTTTTAGAACATTAAAATCCATGTCAGAGCCATCACCAATTGAATGTTCCGTCTCCATTGCTCTTTAGGGGCATTCACTAGGAGAGATGCGGGGGCTTCTCCACCATATTACCATAATGGTTATTTCAGCCAGTGCTTGATTATCTGTGCCAAGTACAGGGAAGCCCACAGAGACATGAACGCCTCTGAGGGTTCAAAACTATTCTGAATCCCAAGCTCCAACATCCTCATGGCTTCCAAAGCAGCCAAGCTGGAGGCTTTTGCTGAGATCTATTCCTTCAACCACTTCCATGATACATTTTGAAACTATAGGTGAAAACTCAGGGACAACACAGAACAGAGAAACAACTTACTGTGCATTAAAGACACACAGCAAGTTAAACCACCCAGCTGAAATTAGGGTCTCAAAGCTATTTTATTATTTATATCAAATCTTCTTTTGGCTACTCCAGGTATAAAGACAAATATGCTTTTCCTGAAAGCCGTTTTGCCATTTCCTTAATCCCTAAGCCACAGAGACCAAAGACACTGTGCCAATGTGCTTCCCTGCCAGTCTCAGCCATATGCACAAAGCTCTCTTTGCACTTCTGTAAAAAATTTAAATGCATAGCCAGTTAAATATAATATTAAGGACCCCAGGGTTTTCATTGTTTCTCTACTAGAAGAGAGGAATAAAAATTGTGCTTTGTAATTCTAATGTAATTTAAATATTTTTAACATAAATTTGTAAGAGACATATTCTCTCTCCAGTAAAAGCCCTTTAACTTTATAAAATAAATAATTGAAAAAGTAGAAACTTCTCTTTCTGTGGAATAGAAACATAGGAGTGGTGGTGAAACTTGTTATTAGTGACACACAGCTCTTAGGCTCTCTGTGGTGCTGAAAGAGAAAGCAAGTAACTAAAATTGAGATACCATGATGCGGGTACGTGATGCAAATATAAATCATCTATCCTAACAGCATATTAATAGTGCACTTATTTTTAACCAACATATCATAAAATAGAAGGATTTTCTTAAGGCTTACCTCAAAATCTGTTATTTAATACTTTTCAAGTGCTAGTGGAATATCTAGAAATGTACAGCACTGAAAGTGTAGCAGATTTACAAGTTAATGGAGAAAGCGAATACAAATTGCTTTAAGAAAAACTGGACACTTTTAAAGAATAAGGTATTCTTTAGGGGAAACCAGGCTGTTAGAAAATCTTTCTGTTCAGAAGTGCAGTCTGTCTTCCATGGAATTCTGTTTAAGATATGCAACTGGAGAATGGCTTCAAGTAGGTCTTGTCATTGGAATAGTAACGTCCAGGAATGTATTAAGAAAAGATGTTGCTAATGCCAGTCAAGGGACAGACACACCCCTGGCTTCTCTTAGGAATCCATCACTTGTGTATAAGCTACAAATTTATATTCATGCCTTTTGAAACAAAAATAGTCCTATCTTTTAAGATCAAGAAGTCCCATAATGTTTCCAATTACTTTGTGAAGTAATACTTTATCTTACTTGTACCAAATTTTGTCATTTTCTACCTCCAGAGGGTAATCCTACTTCCCCTCTGGGTTCCAGGAAAATAGTTCACATTTTCTCATGACTTCTGCAAGTTTTCTTCCAGTCCCTCTTGGCTGGTCTTCCCTAAGCTTCTGTATGTAAGTTCACCCTAGACAATGTGTTCTTAAATATGTCATCATTGACCCCACCGATGGGTTTTTCTTCCACATGTGCTGTTTTAATCAGTTCTACCTAGAGAGATCTTTTTTGGCCCATCCTCCTCCTCCACTTAATGCTATTCATTTTTCAAAGTTCATCTTAGGTCATATTCCCTGACCCCCATGTCTTGCCCTCTTGACTGATTCCATTTTAAGTCCCTGTGCCATTTATATCAATGGTTTATTTGCATGCTTTTTAAATTGCTTTTAAGCGTTTTACAGGTTTCTCTCTTGTTCCTGTCTCAACAACAACAAAAAGCCCAGAGATGAGAAATCCTGATTTATCTCATTTTATATGCTTTTAACCTGCAGGGTGAGCTTAACCATATGCTATGTTCTAGAGACTTTGGGGGTTCCCTGTTATCCTTTGTTAAGAAGATGTTTAGTCTAACTTGGTCTTGTTGGATCAAGCTTATTCCCACCTGGATCTCTATTATTTCTGTCTATGTGCAAGAGGATACCCAAAGTAACTGGGGAGGTCAATTATTTCCATATAAAGAAGGTGATTTAGTGGACTATCATGCTGGTAGATGAAGATCATGCAGTATCGATCTGCAATGCTTGAAGGCATTGACTAAGAATTCCATGACATTTTTGTATAAAAGAAGAGGAAATGGTTGTTGAATCTAAATCATTTCTGGACCCTAAAGCAGCCAATGATTGTTCATTATAAATTAATCCACTAGCTTTCTGGGGTTTACATATTGTCAATATCATAGGTTTCTCCTGCCGTGAACAGCATGACTGATCTTCAGGGTGCTGATAGAATCTGGGTCCTGGGTCCCAATCTAACTTACCACAAACACTGGGCTTGTGCCACCACTTTTCTGAGACAAGGGCTCACCACTGTTCCTTATGCAATTTCTATCATCAAAAGCTCAGTGGTAAACCAACAACAAAGTGATGGGCTACCAAAAACATTCCATGCAGTCAGCCTCATTGCAGTGTTGGGTGTGGGGCTGAGAGATGGGGTAATAGCAGAGTCTGGACACTGTTGGTCAGAAAGCGTAACAGGCTTGGAGCTTGTATCACCCAGAGAAGAGGACTTAGTGGACTATATTGCTGGTGGATGAAGACCATGCAGGATTGATCTGTAATACATGGAGGCAGGGACTAAGAATTCCATGATGGGCAAGGAGTAGCAGATCACATTTTTGTCTACTCATGTAAGAAGTCACATGGAAGTAGGACTTTGTTTTATGGATGCTAGGCCCAGTGAGGGACACTTACTACTTCAAAACCTGAAGGAGTTGCTTTGTAACATGGTGAGTGAGCTCCTAGTAGTGAGACAGAAAGATTGAGTTCAGATAATTAATCCAGATATTATGGAAGAGATTCTTGTACTGTGCAGAACTAAAAATTGATTGCTCCCCAGTGGTACACAGAAATCAATTTTGTTCCAAGGTTTTTCAAATCTATGATGCTTTCCAATTCACTTTTGTCTTTCAGGAGATATAGCACCATAAATAAGATTCTAGCTTCAAATTAATGGATGAATCAAAATTTTATACAGAGGCAAGAGGTGGGGGAGGGTGTATGGGAAGGGAGAAGGTTTGTCCCAAATCAGTCTTGATGTCTTCACAATAGAACTTTTTGGAAAAGATGGGAGCCATACAGAAAGCAATACAAATTTTCTTCTTTCCTTTATATCCAGTACACAATTGAATGCTGATACAAGGATTTTGGCATTCTCCAACCTTCCAAAGTTTGAAAAACACTGTTTTCTTTATGTGTGTACAGTTTTCTTTTTCTTTTTATGTCAGTTTATAAGTTCCCAGGCTGGGTATGTAACTCAGTGGTACAGCACATGCTTAGCATGTGCAAGGTCCTGGGTTCAGGACCATTAAATTGGACCATTAAATAGTTAATACTATCCCATTAAATTGGATTATTTATCAAAATAACTCAATGAGACAAACACTATTATTCTAACTTTACCATTTATAGAATTGCGGAGAGCAAGCAACTTACTTAGGTTTACATAATCACTAAATTACTAAGGCAAAATTTGAATCTAAACCTGCCTGATGCCACAACCCCTTTAACAGAATCCTATGGCTCCTAATTATATTTCCTTCGTATTTTGAAAGATGGGAAGCAATGTTTAGGCATGTCCATTACAGTTCTTTTCCCCCCTACTGAAGACTGAACCAAACTTTAACACTGAGCTACATCCCCAACTCTTTTCATTTTTTGAGACAGGATCTTTCTAAGTTGCTGTGACTGGCCTTGAACTTGGGATCTTCCAACTTCAGTCTCCCAAGTTGTTGAGGCAGGCTCCACCATGCCCAGCACAGAGATGCCCATTCCTTTGGAAAGAAATGACTTTACAAATATAAAACAGTCTTTGCTTGGGGGTGGGCGGCAAGAACTCCAGCTTTGGTGGTGCACTGGCCAACTATTATATCTCCCCCCTAAGTAGCTGAATGCCCTTCAGCAATTTCATTAACTTCTCTAGGTCTCTGTGTCCTTATCTGTAAAATGGAAGTGCTAATACTACCTTCTTTGTAGTACTGTTTTTAGCAGTAAGTTAAATAGTGCATGGAAAGCACTGAGCACAACATAAACATAGAAAGGAAATTTTAGCTATCATAAAGAATATAGAATCTTTCTTATACTTCTCTACTCTGAAGCTTGCTGGTGGGATCCTCTTTTGCTTCCGGTCCACAAAGTGGTTTTGTTCTACCTTTCATTCCCACCATGATGTGCTACCTCCGTATTGGCCCCAAACAGTGTAATCGACTGATCCTGAACCTCCAAAACTGGGAGCCAAAATCAACCTTTTCTCTCTCTAGGTTATGTCAGGTATTTTATTAAAATGATGAAAAGATGACCAACACAAGGGGAAAGGTAAGACAAACAGACTACCCCTTGGAAACTAGACTTACTTATAACAGCAGCACTCTCATGGACTCCAGTTGATTTCTTGGATAAGATTATTCTCTGTAATTAGCTCTGATACTCTTTTCACTTCTCCTGAAGCTCTTAGCACATTTGTCAAATAGTGGCTCCTGATTCATTCAGGTGAGCACAATGAGTGGTCTCAGGTATGGAAAGGAAAGTGCGCGCGCACACACATATACACACACACACACACACACACACAAACACAGACACACTGGTTGGAAAAGGCAGCTTTATACACAATGCAAGTCTAAGCTGACCAAATAATTTTTTTCCCCAGATCTCAGGTGCAGATTGCAATCCCAATGCAATGCAAGGTAGCAAAAAATACCAGGACTGCAAAAATGGCTTCATCACATTCCCCTGTGGGGAAAGCAGAGAGTTTACTGATGACCCTATTTTGAAGATGAAATAAAGTCTAAAGTCAGCAAATCAGGGGTCTAGTTGGTACTGGGAAAGAAGATATTTAAATTACACTCTGGGGATTGCTCTATAGTTCAAGTCACTGCTGGATGTAATTTGAGATGTTCATATCAATCTGTAAAAACCTAGATTTGCTTATCTTTCAGATCCCTCTTCCCACTCCTGTCAAGCTTCCTATATCACTACCTCTCCCCTTCTTATAATAATTAGGGTTCAATCATGCTGAGTGAAGCAAGCCAATCCCAAAAAACCAAAGGCTGAATGATCTCTCTGATTAGTGGATGCTGATACATATGAGGGGTGGGGGTGGGGAGCATGGGAGAAATAGAGGAACTTTGGATGGGGCAGGAGGGAGGTGAGGGAGGGGAGGGAATGGGAGTAGCAAAAATGGTAGAATGAGATGGACATCACTACCGTAGGTACATGTACGAAGACACAGATGGTGTGACTCTATCTTTTTATTTTTTAATATTTATTTTTTAGTTGTAGGTGGACAGAATATCTTTATTTTATTTTTATGTGGTGCTGAGGATCGAACCCAGTGCCTTACACGTGCAAGGCGAGCACGCCACCACTGTGCCATAACCCCAGCCCCGTGTGACTCTATCTTGTTTGCAACCAGAGAGATGGAAATTGAGCTCTATATATGTACATTTAAAAATGCATTTAAATTAATTAATTAAATTAGTTATTTAAAAAAATAATTAGGGTTCAATTATTCTGCTTCTGCTAACAGTCTGTGGCTCTGTGTCCAAATGAAACACTGGCTGGCACTTCTAGTGGCACATCACTGTTTCAGGGGACACTCCCTGGCAAATCTTCTACTTTGTTCAGTTCTTCAAGGCAAATAAAAAAAAAACAAACACATCTTTTCAGTTTTCCTGGTATGCCAGGCCACTGATCTGTATTTACCAATTTTCTGTTTTAATAGCATAATACCACAAACTGGATAAATTATGAGGAAAAGATGTCTATGTTGGCTCTCACATCTAGAGATGACCTTCTTGTTGGTAGAGTCCAAAGGAGATAGAAGGCAGCTCACAAGAGACAGGTAGAGGGGGTCTCTACCTTCTTATAAAGCCACCAGGATTCAATCATGGAGGCTCCACTTTAATAACTTTATCAGGTTATTAATAATCCTAATCAGCTCCCAGAGGCCTCACCTCTAAACACCATAGTTAATTAAATTTCCACCCTCTTAAAGGGACAAACCAGTTCAAACTATATTAGATGCAGTCCAGAAAGAGAAAGAAGGGAGCAGGACTCACTAGGTTGGAGCACATTTGGTCCACTCGTGCAGAAAATACCGCAGTGGGGACAGCTCCTCTTCTCAGGGGCCACCTGGGCATCCTCTTAAATTTCCAAAGAAATTTAAACTTAACCTGTGTGTTTTCAACCTTCCAAGAGGTAGGGGAAGTGAATGTTGGATATAGAAACCACAGCACAGTCCAAGCTCACCCAGCAGGAGAGTCCAGAATTGCGTGGAGAATTCTGCTATTTCCCTTCTGCCTCCCTTGCAAACCAGAGGCTCAGGGCTCTCCATTGGTGCCTGGCATGAGGGGAGAGCAAGCCTTCCATAACTGCCTTCCTTTTTTCTCAGAAATCATTTTCCAGGAATCACTGTCTCTCCAGACACTGGCATCACCATACATCATTTTTCAAAGGTCACATTTTTTTTTTTTTTTTTTGTACTGGAGATTGAACTCAGGGGCACTCGACCACTGAGCCACATCCCCAGCGCTATTTTGTGTTTTTATATAGAGACAGGGTCTCACTGAGTTGCTTAGCGCCTCACTGTTGCAGAGGCTGCTTTGAACTCACTATTCTCCTGTCTCAGCCTCCCAAAGTGCTGGGATTACAGGTGTGCGCTACCATGCCCGGCTCAGAGGTCACATTTCCTGAGGCATAATTTATGTATGGTAAACACTTTTTTGGTGTCATGGTTCTATGATTTATATACAGTAAATTCATGCTTGTTAGGTGTTACATTTTTAAAAATTTAAACTGATAAAGTCGTGGGACTACCACGTTCAAGATATAAAACCTGTCCTTCCTTCAGCTTCCAAAGTTTCCTCATGCTCCTTTTTTGTTAGCTCCTCTTGTCATCCCACTCCATGGCAGTTGCTGCTCTGATTATAGTCCCTACAGTTTTGCCTTTTCCCAAAAGTCATTTAAGTACAATTAGATAATGTATAACATTTTGAGTCTGGCTTCTGGCAGTTAGCAAAATATTTCTGAGTTCTATCCAGGTTGTACCATGTAGCTAAACCCTTCTGCTGAGTGAGCATGGATGGTGTTATGGTTTACATATCCATGTTCATTCTTTTCCATTGCTAAGTAATATTCCACCATGGGAATGTACTACAATTTCTTTCTCTACTCACTAGTAGATGGACACTTTGGTTGTTTGAAAGTCTGGTGATTTTGAAAAAAATTCATTTGAAGGGTCTTTTTGTTGTTGTTAACTTAACCTTTTTTTTTTTTTTTTAGTGCAACTTTTTTACTTATGTAGCAGTTAGCAATAGCACTTTTAGTTTGGTGTGAAATTAAATTGTCTTTTGCACTTTCCACCAGAGTGTTTGTTCTGAAGTATGACCATAACCAAGGCAGGCTGGTCTGGGCAATTTGTGTTCCAACATTGGTGGAACATAGATGTCCCAATAGGTGCCCTTCCTTCTGCATTTGTCATTCCAGGCCTGTGACTTTCCACATGAAGAAAAGAGCACTGCTTTTTGTCCCCTTCAGAACCTGCAGAGGGACTGCCAGTTGAGAGGACTCAGAAGAGAGTAGCCACAAGTGCCTGGGATCCAGCAGTCCCAATTGCAATAAAGTGGAGCTGTAAATAATCAGGTGTGAATGATTTTTAAACTTTCCCCATAGAAAATTGGGAGCCAAACTTTAATAGTTCAAACTGTTTCACTTTGAAAATTACCTGCCTAAGAAAAAAGAAAAATACTTATAAAGACATCAAAGTGCTAAGATCTGTAAGTGCTGACTTCTTATAGAGCACATGCATCCAAAATGGAATTTGTCTTTTAGATGCACTTGCCTCAGGCATCATGGTGTTGCAACATGCTGTGGTATCACTCTGTAAAAGCACTGCTGTTAAAACCTTTCTTTCTTTTCTTTATCTAACCTCTTCCTCTTTCCAGAAAAATGGGTTGGGGGAGAAGACACAGAAGGAGAAAAGGAAAGAGGGAGTGGAGGAGGAGGAAGTAGTAACCCTGGGTAATTATACAGCAGCTTTTATCTTAGAATCTTAAAAGTTGTTTTCAAAATCAGACTCACTTGATTGCCAGGACATGGGAAACCAAAAAGGATCTAGAGTAAGTTTCTGTGGAGAACCACAGTGTGGTGATTAATTTTATGTGTCAATTTGGCTGGGCCATGAGATGCCCAGATATGTGTGAAACATTATTCTGGAACTTTCAGTGAAGGTTTATTTTATTTATTTTTTGGATAAGATAAACATTTAATTGACAGACTTTGAGTAAAGTAGATTATCCTCCATAATGTGGGTAGGGAATAAGTTGAAGACCTTAAATCAAAGATTGACATATCCTGAGCAAGAGAGAATTCTGTCAGAGGTGGCTTTTGGACTTTGGACAACTGCAGCTCTTCCCTTTGTTGCCAGCCTGCTGACCTACCCTGCAGATTTTGGATTTACCAAGACTCCATAATTGCATATGCCAAATCCTCTTTCTCTTTTTATCTTTCTTCTCTCTCTCTCTCTCTCTCCTTCCTAAAGAATCACATCTGAGAAAATATTAAAGACAAGTAACTCTCCTTTGTTCATACATCTCTTCTCCTAGCATCTACCTAACAAAGGATTGGACCTCAGCTAAATATTTTCTGTCTAGTAACCCAGGGGCCACTGAAGCAGCTACTTAGCTACTTTTACATCTGGACAGCTTGAAGTGTCTCCTTTTGTTTGTTTCATGTAGTCCAAACTATTTCCCAATGTCTTCTACCTGTTAGACCAATTCTGTACCTGGAGTCATGCAGGATATTTGCACATAGGTGTACGTTCTTCTTGTTCAGTTCATCTTCATTTGGATGATCTATGTGGCAGAATAATTCGAAACTATTAACCAGTTTTCTTTGTGTGTTTGTGTCTACCACATTTCCACATATCCTTGGCCTTCCTCCATAAATCACCTAGGATATTCAGGCCTCCTGCCCAGGGATAGGAAACAAGCAGAACACAGGGTCAATTCTGTTACTTCTGGAAGGGACAGAACAGAAAGAGTGCTGCATTGGAAGAATTGTCCTGGTGGCTATGAGGGGTGGCATACTCTGCCCTCTATGCATGCTGACCAGGGTTAGGCAGGACAATGGATCTCTCAGGGATGCAGCTTGGACAGGTAATGTCTGAGGACTAGATGAACCTTAGATCCCACAATGCCTTAGAAGCAACGATGGAGCAAGAAAGAAAAGCTGGAATGAACTGGGTTGTCTTTTCCACAGAGTGGGGACAAGAGACACAATTTTAGTTGTGTTAACAATAAAAATCTAGAAACATTTCATCCCCAGCTGAATGTAAAGAATGAGTACCTACTTTTGTCCATCACCAGAAAGAATCTAGAGGAAATGACTCTTTGCTTTGAAGATAGTCCTGTTCCTGGAAAAGTCTAGATACAGAGTGGGAAATCCTGGTTCCAAGGAAATACCCTGGTACTCACAAACAGGGACTTTCTCTTACACTGGTTCTTTTCCACCCTGTTACCAATATTCCTTTAAAAGACATTTACTAAGTTCATACTATATGATAAGCACTTTGCTAATTACTGGAAGATAAAAGAAAAAAGTCCCTTGTTCCCAGGAGAAGAGGGAGGAGAACACAAAACTGTCATCATATGCAACTAAATGACAATATTAAATTGGTTTTAAAAAATGCAAAAAGATCCCAGGTTCTTTTCCTATGCCAATTTGCTTAAAGGCAATTAGTGCATTTTTATCCTTAAAAGTCATCATTGGATAAGCCAGTGCACAGAACTTCCAGAGAGCCGAACTTATCCTAGCTGGGACCACCTGTGGGGTTCAAGATCATGTGGAGTTCATGAGCAAGTGAGGTAGCGCTTGGCTTTCTTGGTGATGAACACAGATATTTTTGTGGATTTTCAAGGATAATGTAAATGAGTGTGATAAGCATGATTATGCAGTTGTCATGCTTGACATCTATTATTTTATTTAACCCTCACAACAACTCAGTGAAATCAGTACCATTGTTAGCTATATTGTTGATAAGGAAATCAAGGCTTAGAAAGTTCAATGATATGCTCATGGTCACACAGCTTATTAGAGGCAGAGCAAACATCCAAATTCAGATCTGATCCAGAATAAAATTCTTTACCCTAGAGGTATATTATTTTAACCTGGGTGGGAGGGAAATAGAACAGGCATTAAAAACTCCAAAGAGTTAGAAACCTAAATGCTTCTAAAGTTTTAGTGAAACATAGCCATGCCCAATTGTTTACATATTTTCTAGTGTATTTTTTTTCATACTACCATGGCAGATCTTGACAGAAACAATATGGCCGGCAAAGTTGACAGTATATATTCTCTGGCCCTTTCTAGAAAAATTTGCTGACCTTTGACCTGTGACTGGGGAGAATGTGAAAATAATACTTCACAAGTAATTAGACTGGATAATATAAAACCACATTGTTACATATTTATCTTGAAGTTGGCCTCCTTGTATTACATTGAAAGAATTTTAGAGATATCAGACAATCTTGCCAGGTCTGTGGCCCAGTTTCTCATGCTTGAACAGAGATTCGTCATCCTTATATCTTTCTGAGTAGAATCTTTCTGAACCTATAGAAAGGGTCAATATCATGAGTAACAAACTTCTCAAGGATCTCATTTTTGATTAGACTGGGAATTAGTAGTGTGTCCTCATCACTTTTGAGAGAAGAACAGAAATGATTACTTTAAAACTCAGAATATTTTCTGGGTTTTTGGAATGACAAAGTAAGCAATTCTGCAGGCATTATCTCATTTGAATTAATGCCAGTCATGGCAAGCCAAGAAAATTCCCCTAAAAGGCAAAGGGAAACATGCCTGAGGTCTGGCACATCGGTTTACAAAGCAATATATATGCTGTGTGTATGTCTCTGCACCCACAGGTATGCACACACACACACACATTGCAGGTGTGCCAATCTATTCCCTGTGAGATTTACTATGATATATCTCCTCCATGGCTTCCAGAGGGCAGAGTTAGTTTTATCTTCACCTCATTCTTCTTTTTCTCCTGCTATGTGAGAATGACCACATTTGCCTTGGCCTTTTCCCTCGTGTGCTGAAACCTACACTGGTGACTTCAGAGTAGGTTGCATCCATCTTGCAAGTCTTTCTCCTCCCCAGGAACTTCCCGGCACCTCTCAACATCACCATTCTCACTTCTCTTTAAAGCATTTGCCTGGACAAATGTTCAAGTGGTGACTGGGATAGTCATGCACAGACAGTGTCATGATACCTTCAGGAGGATTCAGGGGGTACTCACCCACCCTGAGGGTGGAACCGGCTGCAAGGTGTGGTGGGAACCCAGGGACATCTAAGTTGTCCTGGGATGGAACAAAAGCTATTTCTTGGTGGAGGTGGTGTCTGATTAGAATCTTAAAGGATGAGTAATGGTTATTCCCAACAAAGTGAAGGAGAAAGACAGGAAGGGGAGGGAAAATGTCAGGCAGGATGGGCGGCAGGTGCTCAGGACTCTGGGGCAGCCACATGGCCACTGCCTCTGGATGGACTTCCCTTGGATGGAAGTCTTGCCTCACTCATTGCCCAAGGCCACCCTGCAGATGGTGCTGGGGGAGATAGGGGAAGAACAATCCTGTGGGTGAGGAAGCGTCTTCTGTGGATCTGTGAACCTCTCTAAGCCCTTCCTGCTGCCTGTTTCTTCCTCGGGTAACAGTGATTTATTTGGTAGGAACACACCCTCAGCTTTTTCCTCCATAAACCTGGAAGGGTTTGTCACCCAGGATGGTGCCAAAGTTAGCTTTGTCCCCAAAACACTCTTGGTCTGGACTAGAATAGAGGTATGATCTACCAGAGAGACTGTTTAGATGAAGAACAGCCTTCAGGACCTTCCTTATTTAGCAAAACTATTGTTGACAAACCAAAACTGCACCCAGATTCACTTCCGTGGTTTACTCAAGCCAGGTAACATACAAAGCTCTTTGTTGTATAACAGCTTCTTTCCTTCCAGAAATGTTAGCTCCCATAAGGGAGAGTTCAGATGACACCCTGGTGGTTTCCTAAGTATCTTCAATTAAAATTCACCATTAGAAAGCTCTCTGCAGGATACAGTTTATGCCATAAAGTACAGCAGGGCAATCAGAATTTATATGTAAATAATTTTTCTTCTCTGATGTTGAAAAATTTTAAATCTGTCTTTCCTTTATTAAATAATAAATAAGAATTTTAATAGCATATTCCCTGCATAAAAATCTTGAAGAGTGTACTGCCAATTTTGATGGTTGAAAGACTGAGCTGATGGATAGGTTTGGAGATCATGTCACTATTGATATTTGCTGGTGGCTCTTATCTGCTGTACATAATATGGTTTTGTATACTGACACAGGCATTGCCTTACACAGTAATGTGATATGAGCCCATGATATTCAGCATATTTTGGAGCAAAAGTGTGACACTAAAACCCTTTGGACAGGCTTCCACTTTGCCCCTTGCATCATTACAAAGGGGACATTCTTTTTCCAAGACAGTCATTGAGTTCAGCACTATCAGATAATAGTTTGATCACTATTTATTACTTTGGTTGATGTAAAAACCAGGCATTCAAAATCATTCACAACTCAAAAAGGACAAAATGTTATCTAAGAAGAAAAATTTTAAAAATATTAAAAAATTATTTCAGTAGCTTTCTCATCCCTTAAAAAAATCTGTCTTTCTATACAAATATTAGCCTAAATAATACAGGAAACAGTTAAATCTGATCACTTTTCTAAACCTCTTCTGTTTCATGTATTTAATCTGGAAAAGGTCAGTGGACAGAAAGAATTTCACTGTTCTTTGAAGGATTATTTATTGCAAACTTGTACTTGTAGGAGGTGCTACAAAGAGATGTGAGGACATGATAAAAGGAAGGTTTGAGTCCCTTACATCTGATGTGTTTGACAACTGATTGAAGTGATCAGGTTTCAGATGCATCTCAGAAGAGGGAATCTTCTGGAGGTGATAGTCAAGTTCTGGGTAAGGGGAGAAAGTGCAGAGATGACCCCGCCTTGTCTGAAGCACCCTTCTGTCCTGTGTTTCATCATGAGCATCTCTGCACTTCTAGCCTAACCCTGGTCATTTCAAGGAGGTTTCATTATCTCCTTTTTTATCTGCTTCTCTCATTAGACTATGAGCTCCTCAATATCAACCATATGTCATTTTCCAAAATCCTGACCCGGGGAGATGTTTAATAAGCATTTTAGAAGGAAAAGAGGGCTGGGGGTTGGGGGTGTAGCTCAGTGGTAGAGTGCTTGCTAGCATGCGTGACCCTGGGTTCTGTTCCCAGCACCTTGAAAAGAAAAAAAAAAAATTTTATAATCACTTATGATTTAGTTAGGACTAAAACAGTTATAATTTAACAGGTATTAAAAATAAGTGTACTACATTTTAAAAGGTTTGAAAAATTAAATACAAATTAAACTGATAAGTTTTTCATCTTCTAGAATTACCCGGGATATTAGCTATAGAGTAAAAGAGGGAAATTACTGAAATGAGTTGGAGTGAATTATTTGAATAACTATGTACAATCCTATAAACTTTCCCAGGATTGTAAAACCTGGGAAAATATTGCTAAAATAAAACAGCTATGCTTATCATCTTTACATGTTATGAAAACAAAATATTTAAGTTTTACTGATAAGTGGTTGATTTAACTCTCTGTAAATGAAGTGTTTTTTTTTTTTAAAGCCTAGATAATGTAAACATGTTGGTTAATTATTAGAGGGTTCCAAGTCTTTCTTTTTGTCCCACTCCTTAAACAACAAAAAGATCATAAATCCTTGAAGTTTCCTTGGAGTTGTCTTAGGTAAAGTCCAAAGTTGAAGATAGTGTTTCATAAACCCTGACCCTTGCCACCAGAATACCTTAGTCCAGCTACAAAGAGTCAAACACACCCGGACATTCTGGGGTGGCCCCTAATCAGCCTGCATTCAACACACTTATTTAAAGATTCATACACATTTGGCCTTTTCACCATGACCTGTCCAGAGTTTTTAAAAATCAAACCTTTTATTTTAGGAAGGCTTTAGATTTATAGAAAAATTATGATAGTACAGAAGTTCCCATATACCCTGTAGCCAGTTACCTCTCTTATTAACATTGTATATGAGTATGATGTAGTTGTTATAATTAGTGGATCAATGTTGACACATCATGATTAAAGTAACGTCCCTAGTTTATTCAGATTTCCTTCGTTTTTACCTAGTATTTTTTTTGTGCCTCATGTATGAATATGTAACATGAAATCCCACTATTATGTATAATTATAAAGCATCAATAAAAATATAGGAAAAAAAAGAAAGTCAGTTGGGATTTATCTCCTGTCTTTCTGATGATCAGACAGAAGTTGCAGATTTCTAGGAGGAAGACCTCAGACAAAGTGCAACTTACCACTTGATGCTGACCTTGATCTCCTGGATGAGGGAGTACTTGTCTTTTGCTTCCCTGTGAAGTTTCCTTCCTCCCCTTCCTACACTGTGCTCTTTGGAAAGAAATCGCTTGGCCCAACCCAGGTTCAACAAGTAGAGAAGGATAGTCACCTCTTGAGGGAGGAAGAGTATACAATGTATCTGGAATTTTTCTGTATGGATTTGTCTTGTTTCTTTATTCATTTAATCATTTATGTTAGTATAGACTTATGGATATTTATTTTATACTTTAAGTTATGATCCAATTTTACTTAATTTACTCTGTTGCTCAACTTGTTCCAATTTTAGTCATTAGGAGCTCTTTCAGTTGCCTTCTCTATCCCTTTGACATACTTATTATCGTGGCATTTCAAAGGCCTTTTCTTTTAATATTTATTTTTAGTTGTAGGTGGACAGAATATCTTTATTTTATTTTTATGTGGTGCTGAGGATTGAACCCAGTGCCTCACGTGTGCTAGGTGAGCACGCTACCACTGCACCATAACCCCAGCCCCATCATAGGCTTTTTAATTTTTTAGTTGTAGATGAACACAATGTCTTTATTTCTTTGTATTGTAGATGAACACAATGTCTTTATTTTATTTCTTTGTATGTGGTGCTGAGGATCGAACCCAGGGCCTCACGCATGAGAGGCAAGCGCTCTACCACTGAGCTACAATCCCAGCCCCCATCATAGGCTTTTAAAAGTGTGTCCTTACTTTCTGACCCTATGTGATACTCCAGTCTCCTCTTGTATATTTCTGACCCCAGGCCATCTCTCCAAGAACTCTTGGTTCCTCTTACTGGAGAAAGGTATTAGAAACTGTGTGAGGTGTTCTTTATTCTAGCTCCTCTTATCTAACCAATGAAACAGATCTATAAATATTTATACATGTATATACATGTACCCAGGTATATAGATGTACCCAGAGTACATCTAGACACATTGGTATCTATATTAAGATTAACATAAATTCACAGTTTCCAGTTAAAATGCATTGATACATGAATCTTTCTAATCTCTCTTTGCTTATCTGTAAACTCTTTTCTAACTGAGAAGGCTTACCCCCACCACCTGCCACTCATTTACTTAACTGTTCATTTGCAGTTCATAACGATTACCCGAATCGTTACCCTACACTCCCATGGGCAACTACCTTATCAGCTAGAGCAGGAGGCTTGTGTACAGATAGTTTTAGTTTTGCAGTCTTTCAGTCTTACAGATCCACTGGTTTCCAAGGTTACAAAGGTCAACACATGCCCCACTCCCTCAATAAGTTTGTTTCATCAGATTGTTAGATCAAAATATAGTTAGGTTGTTCTGTTACTTTCTACATTCCATCCTGGAAATCTCCTAAATGATTTTTAACATATATTTTTAAATCTTAATAGAGACATAGAAATTATACACAGTATGACATTTCAATACATGTTTAAATGTGTAATAACAGATCAGGGTCATTAGCATATTCAATACCTCAGACATTTATCATTTCTTTGTGTTGGTAACTTTCAAAACCTTCTGTACTAGCCTATTTTGAAATATACAATTACTTGTTGTAAACCATAGTTATCCTATTGTGCCAAGAAGTTATTCCTCCTATTCAGCTGTATCCCTATACCATTAGCCATTCTCTCTCCATTCCCGCTCCCCCACACACTTCCTAGATTCTGGTAAATACTATTCCACTATTTACTGTTGTGAGATCAACTTTTTAGCTTCCACATGTAAGTGAGAACTTGTGGTATTTGTTTTTCTATGCCAAATTATTTCATTTAACATGATGTCTTCCAGGTACATCCATGTTGCTATAAATGACAGAAGTTTGTTCTTTTTTATGGCTGAATAATATCCCATTGCATAGATATACCACATTTTCTTTACCCATTTATCTACTGATGGCCCCCAAGTTTGATGCTACTTCATGGTTACTGTGAATAGTGCTTCAACAAACATGGGAGTGCAGATGTTTGTTTGATATCTGATTTCATTTCCTTTGGATATATTCCCAGTAGTGAAAGTGCTGGGTCATATGGCAGTTATATTTCTAGTTTATTGAAGTACTTCCACACTCTTTTCCATAATGGCTGTACTAATGTACATTCCATAAAGGGTATATGAGAATTCCCCTTTGCTCATGTCCTCTCTGGTATTTATTTTTTGTCTTTTTGATACCTCATTGTGGTTTTGATTTGTATTTTTTTGATGTTTACTGATAAGCATTTTTAAATAGACTTGTTGGCCATTTGTATGTCTTCTTTTGAGAAATGTCTGTTCAAATAATTTGTCCATTTTCCAATTGGATTGATATATATTTTTAATTATTTTTGCAGTTGTGTTTTTTATGTTTTCAGAATGCTAAGTCCTTGTTGAATGAATAGCCTATAAATATTTCTCCCAATCTGTAGGTTGACTCTTCACTCTATGCATTATTTCCTTTTTTTGTTTATTTGTTTTTTGTTTTTTGGCACCAGGGTTTAAACCCAGGGGTACTTTACCACTGAGTTACATCTCCAGCCTTTTTATATTTTATTTAGAGATAGGGTCTTGCTAAGTTGCTTAGGGCCTTGCTAAGTTTATGAGGCTGGCTTTGATGCAGTCTTTCTGCCTCCGGCTCCTGGGCCACTGAGATTGCCAGCATGTGTCACTATGCCCTGAAAGCTTTTTGTTTTGATGTAATTCCAATAGTCAATTTTTACTGTTATTGCCTGTGCATTGGGGGGTCATAGCCAAAAAAACTTTTGTCTGGATCACTAAACAATGTTTTTAGAATTTGCATACATTAAAGTTTATTCTTTGTTCTGATTTGTTTTAGCAGGAAAAGAACATTGTAAATTACTTAGCATTCAGCATAACTAATAAACCAGAGGGATTCATCAATTCAACAGATATTTCTCAAGTGCGTATCTTATGTTTGGTCCTAGAACAGTGTCAATCTGCGGGACTTTATCTCACAGTTTCTAGTTCCTGTTACATCTTTGCATAAGCAGGGCACAGACATCCCAGTTTTAAAAGCACTGACTAAGAAAACCGAATTGTGATATTCATAGCCACATCTCTTAAGGATTCGTTAGATCTGTGTAACCAAACCTCCCTCAGTGGTACCAGAATCTGCAAAAATAATCTATTTGGAGACTAACATCTGCGTAAGGTTAGAATTCGTTTTTATTCTACTGCTCTTTTGCTCTTAGTTTAAAAAAAAACATCTAAACTGCAGGGGAGAATAATAACTGCTAAAGTCAGCAGTTGCTTTTGCCTAATACAAATGCCATCACACAATTTAAATTATAATCTCCTTTGTCAATCTGAGATTGCAGAAAACAACAATTAAGCCACTCTACAGTTGCAAGTGATCTGCCATATTGTTTTTTATGGGTTTATTTGTTGCACCAACCACATTGTCTAAACACTGAATGTGTAAAATTCTGCCACTAAAGGAAGCAAAGGCAGTTGTTTGGGAGAGGGAGAGGGAATGGATTTGCTGGCACTAGTAAATTAACACATAGAGGCTCTGCCTTAAGGACACAGATGCTTTGTAAATGTTTCCACCTTCATCTTGCCTAATTCATAGGATGACCACGAACCATATAGTGGCTTAAGGTGGTCTTGGATGAGGACTAATTCCACAGCTGCCATGGAAAGTGGATCTGATTGAAGACCAGATAGGAACATTGTTATGGGATTGTATGATTGAGTTTGGAAAGTTTAAGAACAATTTACTTAAACTATTAACATTTATGAAATAGGATGCTAAATCTACCCTGTGCTCTGCTTTGATGTGTAAACACTGCCATACTGGGGGTGGTATATAGTACCTCTGGGGTAGAGCCTCCCCTGCTGGTAGGAGGGACTGTTTGGTAGGATCTTTGGGTATGTTAATTTTAAGTCAAACAACTGCCCCTTGTTTATAGGAAACTTGGAACCCATATAAAGAATCCTAGTGCTTCAGGATGAGATGTTATTAGGTGCCTGACAATGTTGATTAGAAATAGTAACAGCACTCTACATCTGATGAGAGAAAAAAATGCCCCCCCTCCACTTTCCAGAAAATAATTTTTGTTCATGGGAGGCATGTGTACTTTACTGTCCAAACAATTATTTTCAAAAAATTGGGAGCCAAACCTAGCTTAGGGAGGAAGGGCGTGCTTCTCTGAACGTCTCTTGTCTGCAGTCTGGAGCAAAGAAAATGAGGAGAGGAGAAATGGCTGGCTGAGCTCCTGCCACCCGGACTGCGGCCATTGCCTGCGTGAGCCAGCACTGGAGGGAACATAAGCCAGACCTTGGGTGGCTCATGTGGCTTCTGTGATTGCCATGTCTTAACTCTGGGGTCTGACTAGTCTGGGGCTAGTCTGGGAGAAAGGCACTCAAAGAGAAAGAAGAGTGATCAATTGTTGGGTTTTGGACTAGGAAGCAATGTTTTTCCCTTTCCTTGGAGACTGAGTTGGGTTTAGACTCTGAGGTGCCCTGGGGAGGCCCCTGCCCTGGGGACACCTATGGAACTTAGGGTACAGAGGTTGGGTCAGAGCCTGAAATCATGAGTGTACAATTCCAGAAGCAGTTGTGAGCGACACTCAGCACACAAACCAAAAGTCTTATTAAGAGCCTGATGTCCGGTGGCCCTGTACTATGATGTGTGGATGTTCTATGGGGAGTTGAGGTGACCTTGTTGCTCTTGGAGGCTGAGACAGCTGTGCTTATGATGACAGAGATGCATGGCCCTCGAGTGCAGCAAGAGATAGAAAATAAGGAAGCCCCAAACTTGTCCCTCAGAACATCCGTTATGGCAACTGGAGAATGCTGATATATTCATGTCTTGGGGGTGCAATTCTAGTTGAAGGTCACAGTCTGGGAGTGCCAGGAATGTTAAGGTTACACTTAGTTTTTTTCAGCCCCTTAACACTGTTTTATGCATTTCTAGCAAGAAAAGCATGACATTGCTCTTCAGAAACAAGTTCAGTACATAATTTGGAGGGGGGAAAAAAATCCTAGCATTTAAAAATAGAACACTATTTCAAACATTTTAAATTAATGGCAGCCCTTAGGAACAATGCCTTCCTTAGTTTCTTTCACGTGGGCCCCAATGTGTGTGTGCGTGTATGTGTATGTCTTCTCTCTCAAATGTCCTCAGTGCAGGTGGAGGACTTGTGTTCTTATAATTCTAAAACCTTCACTATAACCCACACTGAAACAACAAAGATAATAAAATGTGTTCAGTGGAAGCTTGCCAAATACTGGTAGAGTACTGGATCATTCACAAAGTGCTTAATGTTTGATCTCATCTGAATAACACTTTCCTGTAGTGTAGCTATGTGGCTTTTTTCCTTTTGTATTTCATTTTATTTTTAAGTAAAGGTATAAACAATAGTTCATTGCAAAAGAGGAGGCAGACATTAGCAGCTCCAATGAACTTTCTAGATTTAGCACAAGTGACAACTGTGTTCCATTTCCTTTTTTGGTATCACAGCTCTTGATCTCCAAACAAATATTAAAGAGGGTCTCCAAACTCTAGGTGGAAGTAAGCTAATCATTGACATTTGAGACTCTCTGTTACTTGACACAAACAATGAATGCCCAACTACTCTGCAGACTAAATTTCTTTGGTGGCAGAGAATTATCCCCCCAAAAGGACCACATGATACTGCCCAGGTGTTTGGCGGACTGTAACCTGTCTCTTTTTTATTTTCTGCATCTCTCAGAATGCCTGGCTCAGAGATTAGCACAAAGAAAGTGATTGCTATGTCCTTATAGAAAGAGGAAAGATAAGGTAATTGTCCCCAAGGGAACACTCCCTGGGTCCCATGTGTTTGCCAAGAAGTGACAAATTGACTCCTCTTAACTACCCTGTGACATGTTAATTCTAACCCTCATTTCACAGATGGGGAAACTGAGGCTCAGGGACATTAACTTGCTTAACTTCAAATAATATGACTGTAGGAGAGCTGGAATTTGAACCAAGTTCCCTTTATCCTACAATGCCATATTCTTTATTCTTAAAAAAATACTGATCAACTTCTGGAAGATTTATATTAGTTCTGGTGCTAATTAAAACTGTACTTCAAGAGGAACTCACATTAGCACTTCAAAATGTGTATTTTTGAAAATATTTACCAGAGAAAAACAAAGCTCAAGTACACCATGGCATGTCACTGTGAATTTATGTGGCTAGGGTGGTATGTCTGGAAATGAAAGTTCTGGTCCCAGGTTCACGATGGAGTCCAAGGACTACTACTTCTGGTACACAATCTCTCACTTTGAATCATTTTCTTCCAATCTTTCAAAATATTAAGTGACTCATTTTTGCTTCTGAGGTAATTTGAAACTTCGAGAAATCATATTTTCCACTTTGGGGGAGCCACCTGAGAGAAAGAGCCACACACCTCTGAAGTCTCAGCCCCACTAAACATTCCACCACCATCAGCATCATCATCGTCATCGTTGTCATCATCAGGCTTTCTTACAGTAGGACAGTAGTTTTCTCTTCCTTATGTGACTATCATATGGATTTTTTTTTTTTTTAGTAAAATGGTATTTCCCACAATTAGCCATGCCCGTTCAAACTTCAACTGTTTCAACATGACTTTGACAGGATACAGACTTCCAGGGAGCAAAAACAAATATCCAAGATGCATTAATGCCAGAGGTTGTGAACAAACTCTTTCCTTTGATCACTCAAATTCTTCTTGTTGTTTATTTAGAAGTGGTCAGCCTTTAAAAATGTCTTTGAAGTAAGTCTGAATATATCCTTTTCCTGATTCACCCCATTCTCCGAACTCCTAAAACATACATACACTCGTGCGTGTGCGCGCGTGCGCACACACACACACACACATACACACACAAATTCTATAAATGCACTTCACTCTTGCTTATGGATTTGTTATATAAATACGATGACTTCTCCTATCACTTGTCTCTCCAGATCTCAGATTTATATGCTGTATGGTTAATAAACTAGGAATTGGATTCTTTAAACACATAGGAGGTCTCATTCCAATGACTTATAAGAACATCTATGTTTAATAATGATAACTAATAAAAGGAACTATTAAGAGTGATTTTTAAAAATCAGCCTGTTAGATTTTCAGCACACAAATAGGTGTTGTCTTTTTCTGACATACAAACATAGGAAATCTTTAAGGCTCTGTCTGAACTGCCTTCCAGAGTTTGTGCCATCTCTTAGTTGATTATAGCAAATTCTTGCTTAAGGTGGATTTGAATTTTGAAAAAAGCTTCCATTTACAGGCAAGCTATTGTGTCAAGTAAATAATCAAGCTGAGAATTAAATTTTGTTTTCAGTCAAAAACAAGCTTTGACCAAAATATAAGACTATGATTCTCAGTGGGTTAAGTGAAAATTCTGGGGATGTTACGTGTTCTGTAGTGTATTTTGAAAATGTATTCATAGTTGAAAAATAAAAAAGTCTTGTTTTCATTAAATAACAAAAATAAATTTCAACTTTAGGTTTTCTTAGGAGGTACGACAAGTGATACAGCGTTTGGAATGGGGAGTGTTTGAGGGTTTTTTTTTCTTCTTAATATATCAAAAAATATATGAACTTAAAAAAAGGTTAACATATACTGTAATAAGGCTGATTTTCTTGAGTGGCTCCCAACTTAAATTTAAAGGCAATTCACAAAATAGGAGATCTATAAATATTTTGAAAAATGACAGCTGCATTATAATAAAGACAGGATGACTATTTTTCTTTCTTCTTTTTCTTCTTTTTTTTTTGTTGTATGGAGGATTGAACCCACGAGTGCTTTACCAACTGAGCTACATCCCTAGTCTTTTCTTATGTTTTATTTTGAGACAGGATCTCACTAAGTTGCTGAGGGTCATGCTAAGTTGCTGAGGCTGACCTTAAACTTGTGATCCTTCTGCCTCAGCTTTCCAAAACACTGGGATTACAGGTGTGCACCTCCATGGCTATTATAGTGTGACTGTTTAAATGCTAATTTTAATACTAGATTTGTACTATATTCATTTAAACATTAGATTAATACATGATGATCTTGTCTTTCCTATCCAATATATTCCCCCCCAAGTTGAAGGACTTTGCAGATTTTAGGCTAAACATTTCCACAATCCTTATGAAAATAGCAAGCTATATAATGTCTTTTTATTAAGTTCTCAGGGGTTCTGAAATTTCAGGTTCTAGAGAAAGATCAAATGTAACTACCACTGTTGAGTTATTGACTTTTTGGCTAATGCATAGTTTTTAATATTATTTTTTTTTAAAAACTACAATCCTGCAACCTCCATCAACATATGAAAGTATCCTTATGATGCCTTCTGGAAAAGACATGGACCTCAGAACCATCTCCTCAGGCCTTTCTTGCCCAAATGGAATCATCTGGAATTTTTTGACACCATCAAAAACCACAAAGAAAGCCACATCTACTGGTTCCTGTGTATCACATCTCTACTTCTAACCTGAGAGATGGGCTGGGCACAGGAAGGAAGGCATTGCCACACTCAAAATGAAGATAGCAATGCATTTGCTACCCTGGAGCACTCCACCATTCTGGACATAGAGTTTCTGCCAATGCCCAAGTTCTTGGGCCTATAAGTAGCCAAGTCATATGTGGGGTCCTTAATGACCATTATTTCTAAAATATAAAGCTCTTTGTTTCATTACATTTCCCCAGCAGCTGTGCATGCATGGAAATCCATTGAAGCCAAATGTCAGGAAGGAATTCCCTGACTGGGCCTAGGACACGATGTAGCTATTTTTAGGGATTCAGCTGGTGTCCCTACCAGTCCCACAAGGTCCTTCTATTGAGGTAATTTGGGAGATGAGTGGTGGATGGAATTTTAGTCTTTGCATTATTACTGGTGCTATTTCACGACAAACAAGTTCTTAGAATTCCTTTTTTTTGTTTTTTTGGGTTTTTTTGGTACTGAGGATTGAACCCAGGGGTCTCTACGACTGAATTCCATCCCCCAGCCTTTTTTTTATTTTTAAAAATTTGAGACAGGGTCTTACTAAGTTTCCCAGACTGGCCTTGAACTTTCCGTCCTCCCACCTAAGCCTCTCAGGTCACTGGGATCACAAGTGCTTGTGACATTGCTCTCAGCAAGTTCTCAGAATTGTTTCTACTGGCCTGATAAATTCAAGTTACCTCATCAGGTTTGGAGGTATAGAAAACTTATGGGAAAATGGACTAAAGTTAGTTGAGAATTGGAGGCCTCCATCATTTTATTAGTAACTCAAAGAATGAGCCTGACACAAGATCCCTTTTCATGGCAATTTTAGATTTTCACACTGGGTTCTGCAGAGGGTGAGAGTGTAGGCCTCAGGCCACCAGCCCACACCTCTGCTGGGGTACTTGCTAAAATTTAGGCTATCAGGGCCTGGGATGTTACTCAGTGGTGGAGAATCTGCCTAGCATATACAAGGCCCTCGGTTTGATCCTCAGCACTTAAAAAAGACAAAAGTTTAGATTGCCAGACCCCACTCAGCCCTTCTGAATCAGACTCTCTAGGGGTTATAACCAATGACTTGCATTTTTTATGGACTACTAGGTGATCTATCTTTCTTTCTTTCTTTCTTTCTTTCTTTCTTTCTTTCTTTCTTTCTTTCTTTCTTTCTTTCGGTACTGGGGATTGAACTCAGGGGCACTCGACCACTGAGCCACACCCCCAGCCCTCTTTTGTGTTTTATGTAGAGACAGGGTCTCATGCAGTTGCTTAGCGCCTCGCCATTGCTGAGGCTGGCTTTGAATTTGCGATTCTCCTGTCTCAGCCTCCCTAAGTGCTAGGATTACAGGCGTGCGCCACCGTGCCCGGCCCTAGGTGATTTTTACACCCAGTAAAGTTTGAGACCACTGCTGAATGAAGGCCCTTAGGCTAGAAGTTGGAAATTGGAGTTCTCGACTATCATCCCCCCATGGGATTCCTTTCTATGGTCTCATTCCCTTCTATGGTGGCAAGAAAACAAAAAATTAGAAACAACTCTGCCAGCATACGCACATGAAAAGAACATTCTCATGCTTATATTCAACGAGGACATCTTGCTGGTTAAGATACAAATGAAATGTGCAAGAAAGCGATTTTGTCCAGATAACTTCAGAACAGGAAAGCCACCTACTTTATCAGTGCCTAGAACACAGTGTAGTACCTGCAGCTGCAGCTGATTTGTCAACTCAGTAGTTTCTGAAGACTCTCCTGAGTGTTGGCTAGGGTATCTGGGATTAATGCTCTATCTTCATTTGTATACCTAACTCTTGCAGTGCCTAGTTCTGGCCTGCATCCCAACAGTTCCTCATTTCTGATAAAGTTTAAGAATGTGACATACAGCTGGGCACGGTGGCACAGGCCCGTAATCCCATTGGCCCCGGGAGGCTGAGACAGGAGAATCCGAATTCAAAGCCAGCCTCAGCAATGGCGAGGTCCTAAGCAACTCGGTGAGACCCTGTCTCTAAATAAAATACAAAGTAGGGCTGGGAATGTGGCTCAGTGATCTAGTACCCCTGAGTTCAATCCCCAATACCAAAAAAAAAAAAAAAAAAAATGACATACATAAACATGACCACAGAATACATTGTAGATGCCAACTTCTAAGTCACACAGAATAAAGACATTAAAACATGCTAATATGGTGCTTGTGAGATTATTGTGTAGAGTGAATGTATAGGTGTTTGCTTTCCTAATTGTCCAAAGTACGTTTTTCCTATTGTGCCAAATTTAGCAAGCCATCTAGAAAATTTAAAAAATGAATTTTCAGTTGAGCATGGTGGGGCATGCCTGTAATCCCAGTAAAATAAAGAGGCTGAGGCAGAAGGACTCCAAGTTCAGTAACTTACCCAGAACTTGTCTCAAAATAAAAAAAGTAAAAAGGGCTGGGGATGAGGCTCAGTGGTTAAGTGCCCTGGGTTCAATCCCCAGTAACTCCTCACCAAAATTTCAAATTTTAAAACCATCCAAAATTCAAATGGCAGGCAGTTGAATTTCATACATTATGAAAACTCCTTAATATGATTCATATACATCAGTAAGTTAAAATCTCAAACTCAGAAAATATAGCACATCTTAACTCACACATGTTCATTACTTATTAAGTATCTTCTATATACAAAGCTCCCTACTATGTGTTCTGTGAGATTAAGAAAGGAAATCATAGACTTCAGTCAGGACTTTAAGAAATGTGCAATCGGAGGAGGTTCAGAGAAGAGACAGGATGATGCTCATACCAGATATTATAGACAATGTAAGGATTAGAGAGTTCTGCCAATATATAGGAGAGAAGGTATTCAAGGTGCCTTTTAGCCGCTTTTTCCCCACAAAGTTACACTAATGATAGCAAATTTTGCCATAAATTCCTTTAAGTATTTTTATCCATATGTGTTTGCATATAGGCATGTCTCTGGTATTTGTTTCTGTATGTTTGTCTCCTGTTTTGTTTTGTTTTGTTTTTGGTACCAGGGATTGAACTCAGGGGTACTCAACCACTGAGCCACATCCCCAGCCCCATTTTGTGTTTTATGTAGAGACAGGGTCTCACTGAGTTGCTTAGCGCCTCGCTGTTGCTGAGGCTGGCTTTGAACTCGGGATTCTCTTGTCTCAGCCTCCCTAAGTGCTGGGATTATAATCGTGCACCACTGTGCCCAGCTTTGTCTCTTGTTTTTATTGCTGCCTAGCTGATAAGTTTTTAAAGGAAAAAACAACCCTTTATAACATATGCACTAGAAAATTCAAAAGTTAACCTGGAGGCAATTACTGTTGTCAGCATCTTGTGCATCTTTCAGCTCTATCCTGTCAAAATGTAGGCATATGTGTATGCATATAGTCTCTATTTGGATCCTTAAAAAAAAAAAGAAAAAAAGATAGTGCACAGGATTCTGTACTTCCCAATCCATTTCAAAAAAAAAAAAAAAATCACATTTTTTAAACGATAACATAGTATCTTATTGTCATACCAATTCTCTGTAAATAATCATTAACCAATTCTCTGTTAATAATCATTTGTAATATTTCCAGTTTTTTTCCATCTCTATACATTCCTAGCAGTAGAATTGTTGACTTTGTGTCTGGTGTTCCTTTTAGCATGGTTAGCTTGGCATTTTTTTAGTTTTATTTTTTGATGGTACTGGGGATTAAATTTACTACTGAGCTGCGTCCCAGACACCTTTTTGTTATAAAATAGGGTCTTGCTAAGCCACCCAGGTTGGCCTCAAACTTGTGATCCTCTTGCTCCCCAATAGCTGGGATTACAGGTGTGTGCTACCACACCCAACACCTTGTCAATCTTTAATATGAATGCAAACAAAATCTAAAACTAATCAATATACTTACCATTATCCCAGACAATCTACTTTATGAACACTTTAACTGCAATTACTTCCTTCTATGACATCATGTATTTAGTTCTATCTTTTTTGACACAGAAAGATGATATTATTATTCTGAACATTAAAATTTACTTTTGTATACCCACAATTTTACTAATTTCTTTTCTCAAAATTTCTTTTCCTTCTTTCATCTCAAACCTTGTGTCTGAGATTTGTTTCTTTCAAGAGGAAATGCTTATCAGAAATCCTAGGGATTCTGTTTGTTGGAATCATTACTAGTTTTTATTTGACTTAAAGTATCTTCATGTAATCCTCATATTTGAATAACAAATTTGTGGGTATGAAATTCTAGTTTTTGAGGGTTTTTTCCTCAACATATTGAAAATCTCATTCCACTATTTTCTGACTTCCATTATATTAATTAAGACGTCTGCTGCCAATTGTCACTTCTTTGTAGATGATGCTTTTTTTCTGACTGCTTGTAAATTTTCTCATTACTGTCCTTCTGCAACATGATTGTGCTGTGCATAGTTGTAGATTCCTAAAATTTTAATCTTCTTTGAGTGTGTTCATCTTTTAAGTATAAAAATTGGAATCTTTCACAGCAACAGAAAATCCTTAACCATTTTCAGTTTGAATATTGCCTCTTCCTCATTCTACTATGTTATTCTGTAACCCTGTGATTCTGTGATCCTGAAACTAACTTAACTAAAAGGTTCTTAATGCCTTTAAATTTTTCTCTACATTATGTTCTTTGTGTTAAATTCTGGGTAATTTCTGCAGAACTATTTTCCATTTCTCTAAATTAGTCTTACTATGTATTTGCTATGTAATATGAATATTGGGTTTGATTGCAATTACTATGTACTTTTGAATGTTATTTTGGATTCATTTTTTTTTTAAATATTTTTTTGTTATACATGGACATAGTGTCTTTATTTTGTTTACTTATTTTTATGTGGTGCTGAGGATCGAACCCAGTGCCTCACACATGCGGGGCAAGCGCTCTGCCACTGAGCCACAGCCTCAGCCCCTTTTGGATTCATTTTGAATCTTCTTTATTGATTTTTATAATCTGTCATTCATAATACCTTATATTTATGTGTTTATTATGATTATTGACAATGGATAGATGTTCCTTGGAGTTTGTATCTTTAGTAATTTTCGGGGTCTTGTTTGAAGAGAAGTTCTAACAAAAGGAAGATGCATTTGCTTATACTTGGTACCAGGAGGGGACTTCCAGCCAGTGGATATTTTCAAATCAATTCTAGGTTTGTAGTGTGAATTTGGGTTGAAAATTCCTATTAAAACTGCATTATGGCTAAGACTTCTCAGCAGAGATAGTTTTCCCTTCAACCTATCTCCAAGGTTGAGAAAAAGTGCTTTATGATAGTTTTTTCTGTGGGTTCTCAGCTTTGTCTGATTTTTCCAGATTCCTCTTAGGTTTTCCTTTCAGACTGTCCTCTTCAGTTGGGTTCAAAGATTTGTCTCATGTCTCCGACATTTTACGCATGTGTTGAAAACAGAAGTTCAAAGTAATCATGGTTTAACATATTCCCAGAACAAAAGCCAAATTCAGTGCTTTGTTACCTACATACATTTCTCCCTTTAATTAACATTTACTCTCGAATACATTTTCCTTTTTTTTTTAGTTGATGAGTTCATTTAGAAAGAGGTTTATTTTTTGGAAGTTAAATAAACAAAACCAGCGTCTGTTTTTGTTGTTTTCAGTGGAAGAACAGATTAGGCTATCTCCTCAGAATCATGTCAAGAAACAGCAGCTCATAAAATTTTCAAGAGCAGAGCTTCAATTTCTAACTATTTCCCATAGCCACTTCAATTCTTGCCTCTCTGAGACATATGCTGAAATCACGATATGGGAGCAATTACCACACAGCACAGTGGGAAAGCCTGCACACTTCTGAAACTCTATAAATTCCCTAGATTATTCCTTTCCTCTAAAATCTATAAACAAAAGCATTCATTTACCAAAAAAATACATACAACATGTATATATTTAAATATTATCTTCAAAGCTGACCATAAAATTGGTACCAGATAACAAACTTTATAGAGTTTATAGAATTTTAGAGGAAAAGAATAATTTTTGCTTATAGAGTTAAGAGAAAAGGAAAAATAGGATGGGATTTCTGGTCATTTCTGATGAATTCATCTATAGGAATAGAAGGTGATGGGGTGTTACACAGCATAGCTGAGGCAATGACAGCCAGCTTTATAGTTTTTGGAGGGGTTTGCTCTGCTGTTTACCTTCTTGATGTTACTTGACTATGTGTGCCAAAGCATGATGCTTAAACCCCAAGGGGGCATTCACAATCTATTAGGAGAAAGGATAAAATATTGGAGCTCCATTTATAATGGTTTCATCTAATCTTTTTATAACTTATTTTGTGGTATTTGATAATATGCAGACTGTCATCATACAGTTTTACATATATATGATTTATATAATCATAAATATAATGGGGAATAAATATATCAAGAACAATTACTAGGTCTTGGAATGTGGCTCAGAGGTAGAGTACTTGCCTAGCATATACAAGGCCCTGGGTTTGATCCTCAGCACTGCAGTGGGGTTGGGAAGAAGTTCCCGGTGGATGTGAAATCATAAAGGATCAGAGATCACTATAAGAAACAAAGATGCTCTTTTCCATGGTACCTATAAAAATTCATGAATATGGTTAAGATCGTAAACCTTAATGACAGGAATAGATCACAAGAAAGAAATCACCAAGGAAATAGAGAATATTGATAAGAATGAACAAAAAGGATAAACTGTGCCACCCAAACATCAGAGGAAAAGAAAAGGAAAAGAAGAATGGAAAAGGCATTTTTATTATTTCCTAAATTTTTTTTTTTGAACTCAGGGGCATGCGACCACGGAGCCACATCCCCAGCCCTATTTTTGTATTTTATTTAGAGACAGGGTCTCATTGAGTTGCTTCGCACCTCACCGTTGCTGAGGCTGGCTTTGAACTCGCCATCCTCCTGCCTCAGCCTCCTGAGCCACTGGGATTACAGGCATGCACCACTACACCCAGCCCATTTATTCTTAATAATGGCATGAACCCAACTAACTACAAGTGATAACCATGTAAGTGTTTGCACTTGCTGGTACAATGATTCCTTGCAGAAGTCTCTCAGTTGCGTACAGTTTATCCTGAATCATCTCTGTGTTTCCTTCAAAGGGAGAATAATGTTTGGCCTTAACCCAAACATTCTCTCTGCTGCCTGGTAAGAGAAGTTAAAAGCTGATTTGATTGCAGTTTCAGGGTCCTTTTGAGGTACAGGAAAACTTGTTGCTTTCTTTGAGAAGGTGTTTTAAAATTTGAGGTGTTAACATCCCTTTTGAGAGGGTAAAAGTTAGAGGATGGCCTATCCTCCAGTAATGGGGTGGAAAAGAGTCCTCCCAGGGCTTATAAAGAGGACTAGAACTGCAGTGCCTTCCAACCTGGCTCCCATAGGACAAATAGAGCTGTATGTGCAACCCCTAAATTGTGTAGAAACCAGAGTGGTCCCTTCTTATCAGCTCCTGCAAACAGTCAGTGCTTGGGCCTCAGAGGCTAATGTACAGGCATACAATGCACAAAGAACTGTTCTTTGTTAGCACCAGGCATTTTCAGAGAATCTGAGATGGATGAAGAAATAGAGGAAGAGTTTCTTTCTCTTACAGTACCACAGAGAGATTATTGATGGGCTAGGGGCTGGAGTGGGAACAGAATGTATCTAACTCAAGTAGTTTAATCTTTGCTAGGTATTGAAAACACAGAAATGAGTCAAGTGACTTCCCTTCTGGGAAGAATTTGCATGTACAGAACTTAGTAATTTGCTTAGTATTTTATGACAAATGGTATGTGTATTTGGATCTATGTAATTATTTTTCTTGGAGAGGTATCTCATGGATTGTAAAAGTTCTAAGATACAAAAGTGTTAAAAATGATCGTTCTAGAGAAATTAGAAGCCCACAAGTGTTCTTGGGCACCTTTTCCTTTAAGAGAGATGATAGTTCATAGAATTAGCAGAGCCATCAATGGTATGCAAAGTGAAGTATATGGAATACGCAGACCTTTTCAGAGGTCAGCGGGGAACTCTTTCCCCACTGCTGGAGCGTTTAATAAAACACTTGAAGGCAGATAAAGGTAGTGGCATTGGTGATTGTGGAGAATACTATTTTTAAGGACTTCTAGACTTTTTCTTTCTGTCTTCCCTTTTTTTTTCTTTTTGACAGGCATACAAATGACTAATAGATGTCTCACAACAATTAAAATTAAATCCCAGCATAAGTACTTTGAGTAGAAAAAGAAAGACCCCATGATAATATTTTAAACATTTCTTCTCCTACACATCTTCAAGGAAGAATCTACAATAAGAACATATGGGGGGCTGGGGTTATGGCGCAGTGGTAGCGTGCTCGCCTGGCATGCGTGAGGCACTGGGTTCGATCCTCAGCACCACATAAAAATAAAATAAAGATATTCTGTCCTCCTACAACTAAAAAATAAATGTTTAAAAAAAATTCTTAAAAAAAAAAAAAGAACATATGGCAGGGTATTGCTCAGTGAGAAGCTGTCATTTTAGTGCCTAGGGGTACAGACTGAAGCCAGATTGACTGCACTGGAGTTCCAGCTCCTCCACTTGGTCACTGCTTAACCTCAGTTTTCTCGTCTGTAAAATGGGAATAATAATGGTATCTGCTTCTTTGGTCTGCTGTGATTTAATGAGTTAATATGTGTAAAATCTTAAAGTGGTACCTGATGCATTACAAATGCTATGTAACTGTTTACTTATGTTTTTAACTATTTCCCCCTTTGAATATCATCCTATACATTGCCCTTTCTTTATAGTCAATAATGGAACATAGTTAGATTGTTGATACAGGGAAGGGATGTGGCCCCAAAGATCAGAAGGAAGAAAAATGTCTTCTGTGGCTTTTGATTTTCAAAAGATAGGCTCTGAGGAAATGGAAACAGGGCAGAGATAATGGAGAAGTAGAATATCAGATGAGTGTAGGAAGACACTCTGCCCTTCTCCCCCACATACACACTGGCTACAGAGGGATGCCATAGACTGGAGCAGAGTAGAGCTCTATGAGAATGCAGGTCCCCCCCTGAGAAAGAGGCTCACAAGCCTCAGTTCCTGTGCCAAATGCTAGGGATGATGGAGACAAAAACCAACCAACCAAAACCAACCAAATAAACAAACAACAACAACAACAACAACAAACCCCATACATACAAGTTCATAGAATCTGACAATTGAGCAAATATATATCCTATGTCTTTAAGGTTCTGGGGAATTAGCAATGATTGTCTAGTGTGACTTGGCAGATGTGACCATAATCAGCCTACAGAGTTCTCCAGGCCCTATCAGAACACCAGCATGGTTTCTTGGCCCCCAAGAGTGGCAGAGAGAAGATAGGAATGAGGTGCCCTTGCCAACCACCTAGGTGGGCAGTGATGTTGGGTGAGGTTGGCCTTCCCATTGGGGACCACAGTGAACAACAGATGGCATGGGGGATGAAGACAAGGTGCATCCTCACCTTGATAACTCACAAACCCTCCTGGGGCTTAGATGCCTGGAAAAGGGACAGAAAGGAACAGTGACTCTGAAAACAAATGAGACTGAAATAGAAATTTCAGTGAATTACAAAAGAATCAAGGTACGTTTCTTTTGCAGATTTGAGTTTGCAGATGAAGATTCATACCTGTTCTACCTGTTTCCTCTCTGACTCAGACTGTCTTCATTCGCGGAAAATGAAGTATGTTTTGGCTTGAAAGATTCAGTTCACCACTGGCAACCTAAGAGTCATCAGGGTGTGTCCCCACAGCCTGTTAAGGCCCAACCAAGATGAGAAGAGCCTGGGGACCTGGGAGCAGCTGACATCATGAGATCACAGCTGTAGCTCCTTAGGATGGGGGATGTACTAGGGACCTCTTCATCATGGGGGACATGGAAAGGAAATATAGCTCAGATTGCTGGACTTCATGCAATGCAGGGACTGTGGTTATTTCCATGCCTATAAAATTGGAATACTGTCATCATATGTCACTATTCTTTTCCAGCTAGGATTCTCCACATCAACATGAGTCTTGTGTACTATATTCCAAGCATCGTGTTGAATGTTGGGAACATTTGTGCATGAATGACATGTGGTCCCTGCCCTCATCATGTCTGTTCCAGGCTCCCAGGGAGATCCTTCTCAGGGGGAGTGGGCAGTAGGTATGGTGGGAGCAAGAGGTGAGGAGAGTTAGGACAGTTGGAAGGCTCTGGAGTAATTTCTAGAAAAGAGGACTCCTCAGTCTTAGAGGTTAAGTGGGATCTAGTTACACAGGTGAGGCAGGTTGAGAAGACATTTCTGGCAAAGGGCACAACCTGAGAAAGGTATGTAGGTGAGCGGCAGCAGAATATACGCAGGGGATAAAGCATTCAGCACTGTGGAATGGTCAGGTAAAGTTGCGAATGGAGAGAGATGAAGTTGGATGTGGCATAAGGTTGGGCCAAGTCACAGAGGGACTTGAATGTCATGATTAGGAATTTAGCCTCTATTCTGTAGTTGATGGAGAGCTATGGATTGGTTTCTGGCAAGATGGTGATATAGCTGGATTAATAATTTACACAGACATTTGGGGGACTGGTGAAAAGAGGCTGTGAGAGTACTGGCTAAGATTGTCCCAAAGTCTTCTCACTCACAAAACAGCTCTGGCAAACTCGCAGATTGGACTAAAGACTTCACAGACCCGTCCACCAAGTCTTGCTTATAAATGGAGGTCGGACAGAGGCTCAGACCGGATGGAACAGCTTATCTAACCTATTTGATCAGACCTATCTAACCTATCTGAGCTGAGATCTCATACTTAGATTGGCTTCTAGTGACTTTGAAGAGCAACAGAGCCACCGTCTTTGGCTTTTAGACCTCTGGTTTATTTCCCCTCTGACAATCTCAAGATCTGGATTCCTCTTTCCTCCCAGCTTCCTGATCTGGCTGCTATGTGGAGTTTCAAGTTCTAGCCTCTATAACCATTCCTGTCCAGCTGCAACCTGCCCCATTCCCCCAAGTGTGGCAATGGTATTCCTGGAATGAGCTAGCAAGGCGACCAGCCAGTCAGTGTGTGATGGGAGTGGACAAACCCCCAGCTTCAGCGCACAGAAGGGGATGAAGCCTCAGCTCACCTCCAAAAGACCTGCATTCTTCTTTAGTCAGAACTGCATTTTCCTAATTAACAGTGTGTCTAGGGCTTCCGAGGACTGCAGTAACTTGATATTGCCTCTCGCTCAATAATTTGGCTGCATTTCTGAAATACTGTTCTCAGTTCTGCTGGCTTCAGTCTGGCTCTCCCGATTTATTATTCATGCCTGTGTCTCATATTTTCACTTCTTCACAATCATCAGTGGCCAGGCAATATTGTCTGGGAAATGCAGGGGTGGGAAGAAGAAGAGAGTGTACAAAAGGGGAGGGGGAGAAAGGAAAATTACTAAAGAAGACCCTGTGGAGGGAGTTGGGAGCACAGAGCAGTGGAGCAGAATCTGCGGGCAGTGGAACCACACGTGGGGGTGGGTAGGCTGAAAAGAAGTAGGAAAAAAAGGCTCTGAGAGATGAGAGGATGGGGCTGGCGAGAGTGTGGCGCTGCCCTGGAAAAGGAAATTATGTGACATGATTGCAAGATCAAAATGCAGCTCTTGCTATTGATTAAATTAGTTTATCTCTGCAGCGCAGAATTGAGCTGCAGAAGAGGAATCGTAGCTGGGTGAAAGCAGGCAAATGAGCTAGCTGTGCAGAGTTCTGAGAAAGGGAAGGGCTGGCTTTCGCTTTGCTGCCATCCTGCAGTTTGCTTAGGAGCCAGGATGGTTATTTTAACAATAGTGCCTTCACTCTCAGCTCTCAAACAGCTAACACTGCTGGATTTGCTCCTGTGCAGATAGGTGCCCATTGGCTCAGTCAAACCTCCTCTGCTGTTCGTGTTGCCCAGTCATACTCTAATGGAAGGTCCCATGTGCCTAAGTCATTAGCACCACAGCTCCAACAGAATGTGCTGAAACAATCAACGCAATTGGCTGGACTACCCAAACTAATGGATGAAGAGTTTGAGAGCTGAGAGTGAAGGCACTATTGTTAAAATAACCATCCTGGCTCCTAAGCAAACTGCAGGATGGCAGCAAAGCGAAAGCCAGCCCTTCCCTCTCTCAGAACTCCGCACAGCTAGCTCATTTGCCTGCTTCTTACACCCGGCTGGCTACCATAGAGATATTGAAGTTCACCTAGCCTGGTGTTTCTCTACTCTGGCCATACCTAGGCTCACCTGAGAGTTAAAAAAAAAAAATACCCACATCTGGGTTCCACCCATTCAACCCATGGATTTAATTTTACTGGTCTGGGGTAAGGCTCTTGTATCCCCATTTTTAAAAAATTGAGTAAGTTGAATGAACATCCAGGGTGGAGACCTCCTGACTTAGTCCCAAGTGTTCATTTTTTTAAAAAATATTTTTTAGTTGTAAATGAACACAATACATTTATTTACTTATTTTATGTGGTGCTGAGAATCGAACCCAGTGCCTCACATGTGTGAGGCAAGCACTCTACCACTGAGCCGCAACCCCAGCCCCCAAGTGTTCATTTTTCAGATGAGAAAATTGCAGCTCCCACAGGAAATGTGATGTACCCCAATTTTCTTTTTTCTTTTCTTTCTTTATTTTTATGTGGTGTTGGGGATCAAACCTAGTGCCTTACATGTGCTATGTAAGCAACCTACCACTGAGCCACAACCCCAGCCCATGTACCCCAATTTTCACAGCTAAGAAAGACAAGGGTCCCCTGACCCCCAGGCCAATGGTCTCTCTGTTAAGCCAGATGCCTCTCAGCATGAGTGCCTTCATGGCATGATTTTGACCCTTCCTATGAAGAGGTGACTGAAATGTCACTCCTTGTCATGTTCATTTGGGATTTAGCAGTCTGGGGTGGGGGTAATTCCTGCCTGGTGAGTGCAATACCATTCAAATACAAACATATAAATGACTCTTACATGACAACATACAAATTGCTATCCCAAGTCCCAAGACAAACGCACACAGGCACACACAAACGCACGAGCATGCAAACTCACGAAGACTGTTCCTTCATTTGTATTTGATAGCAGGTGGCTTTGTGTATGAAATGTGAACACCGCTAACAGTGAAAAAAATAATGTGCAGTGGAAAACGTGAACAAAAGGAGCTGGGCTGCTGGTATTCCATTTCCCTTTGATTCTGGCTCAGGCAGGACATTTCTTAGAAAGCTCTGGACTTTGTACACAACTGACTGGGCAGAGTAAAAGTGAGGAGTGAGGTGGAGACCTCCTGCAAAAGGACACCCATGTCTCTCACAGGAAGAATTTAGTTGATTGACAGCATATAGAATTTCAAACATAGAAGACACTGTATGGCTTTCTCTTTTTAATGTTCCACTCAAATGGCTTTTCCTCTTTCTTTCCTTTATTTTAACAAATAGAAAACTTTGCAGCCTAATAATACTCAGGATAAATATTCTCTAGTAAAATACAAATAAGAGATTAATTTAATTTCGTACAAGACTGCATTCCATTTTGGAAGATCTTTTGATGACATGTAAGCACAAGAGGAAAAGAAAACAGATGAAATGGCTTAACGTGGAGACTGCATTCTTGAATGTTGGTTCTTAATCATTCTCCAGCTCAACGGAGCATGATGTAGGATAATGATTCTCACAACAATGACTTGGGGTAACCCTCCCCCTTGAACACACACATTCTAAACCACGAGAGTCGAAAATAGCATCTCATCACACACCTGACTGTTGACAGCATTCAGCTCTGTGAGAAATATCTCCCCCACATGTTGCGGCAAGAGGCTTAATTTACACGTGCCACGGAATTCATGTGCATGTGTGTGCCATTTAGGCTTCATTATGTTTAGAAATTTTCTTCTGATGAATGAAAAGTCAATAAACCATCAGAAGAACTGTAGATGTATAACCAGAAGGAAAACAAGTACACTATCCATGACAAATGCCAGCTCCTCTGCACAGTATTCCAGAGTCAAAAACGATGACAAACATCAAGTTTACTTGTGCAGTTACACAGTTGCATAACTTGCAATTATTTATCTAAAAAAGGGACACTGGTAAATTAAATTGTATAAAAACAAACATTCTACTATTGTGCTCCTGAGATTTTTATGGCTTTGGTGCACAATTGCAGTATTTCCTATGTAAGTTTTCTAGCTAGGAATCCTTCCAAAGTTGAGAAAGAAGAAAGGTGAGGCAAAGCCCTCTGAACCTTAATTAGCACCACTGAGCTTCTGCATTTTAGATTCTTGACCTGAAGTCTAACTTTGCACACTTTCTCACATGCTCTGATTACTGGGACCCTCTTACTTGAAATACTCAACCTCCCAGGTTGGCACATGACATAGCCTGGCCGGGTAATCCATCTATTTCATAGTTTTAGACTCATGTTTGTTCCGGCAGTGAGGACATGACCTATGCTGACTCAATTTAGATTCCATTTATGGATTTAAATTTTCTTTTTTTTGGTACCAGGGATTGAACTCAGGGGCACTCGACCACTAAGCCACATCCCCAGCCCTATTTTGTGTATTATGTAGAGATAGGGTCTCACTGAGTTGCCTAGCGTCCCACTAGCTGGCTTTGAACTCGCGATTCTCCCATCTCAGCCTCTCAAAGTGCTGGGATTACAGGCGTGTGCCACCGCGTCCGGCTGGATTTAAATTTTGAAGTGAATTTTTTTTTCTCTTTCTCCTTGCATCATGGGCTCTGAAGTGCCTAGAACAGTGCCTGACATATATTAAGTGTCTCTTCTCATTATTGTTATTGAGACATGCCTTCTGAGCAGCTAGTGACCATGGTCCCTTCCACATGGAGCCTGAAAGGATGAAGCCAAGTAAAACCAAAAGCTGAGATGAGCAGTGGAGAGAGAAATCTGCCATCATTCATGTGGAAACTTCCTTTCTATGGTCTGGTTCCATGGGCCAATAAATCCCTTCTTTAATCTAATTTGAGTTGATGTCCTGACATTGCTGATTGAAAGTTCTACCAATGAAGCTAATATGATGTAATGCATTAAATTCTTAGACGTGAGAAAGACAAAAGGGTAAAAAATGATACAGGCATGTCTAGCAGGGAAGGATGCAGTGACAGATTTTGTAGAAGGTGACCACGAATTTCGAATGAAAAGTCTTGATGCCAGTGAACTCTGGACTTACTTACTTACTTTGGATTTTTCCACATGGACCTATCCATTAGTTGTTTGAAAATATGCACAGAAAACTCTGGGTACAGATGAAAGATGGAGATACAGATTTAGAGTTATTGGATGGAGCTATATCTGAAGCCCATGGCATGGACAAGGTACCAAGTGAGATTAAAGGTAGGTAGAGAACCAGGCAATGGAGAACAGACAATAGGAGGTAGAGAGTCGAAAGAGGATAATTCTAACATTTCCAAATGATGTAAAAAGGCTGAGAACCTCCGAGGGGGTACAGCATTTTATAAGCAGTTTACATTGGTATCCCTGGAGAGAGCATTTTAGTCTAATAGCAGCAAATCCCACACTGCAGAAGGTTGAGAAATAGACGGGAGATAAGAAAGGAGGAGAGGACGTGAAGAAAGGAAAAACAGTGTGGGAATTCTAATTGGTGGACTCAGATGATGTCTTTTTTTTTTCTTCTTAAGTATACTTATGATTTAAGCACATTTGTATGTTGAGGAGGAGTCAGAAAACAGAAGGAAAAGTTATATCTGATGAGTAATGAGCCAAAAAGCAAGTTAAAAGAGGAAGTGATAATGAATAAAGGATGTAGACTCAGAGGGGACAAAACACATTTCCTAATTTGAGACAAGAGGGCAAGAGAAAATGATCACGATGAGCCAGAGAAAATTGAATGTAGAAGAGAGAATGCTAGCTGGAATTCCATCCAGTGATTTTGATCAGGGGAAGGGGAACAGCAAAGTCATGTGCCGCCTGATGGTGGGCTAAGGCATCAAAGTATGGGAAAGATTTGGAACCTCTATGAGAAATTAATCGAGGGTACCATAATAAGCTAGGAATAGCACTGGTGTTAGAAGGCAAGAGTCGGTAGTGGAATGAGTCAATTGCTACTAACAGTCCAAGATAAAGAACTGTAAAAACCAGAGTTACATTTTCCCAGTCTGATGGAAAGTCAAAGAACAGGGAAATCCAGGATGCTGGTGTGTCTTGCCGAGTTAAGAGAGCACATCTATCTCATTCATTAGCTTGCCATTGGCATTCTGTGATGCTGTGTAGCACAGTCTCTGGCACAGAAGGAATAGATAATAAAAATTTATTTCACTGGATAAAAAGGCATTCTGTAATTTTTATGATGTGCGCTTTCATCTCAGCTCAGCTCTGAAACACACGAATCACTTTCCTTTGTTCCCCACATTTGTTCTGGCAGTGTGATGAAAGGGAACAAGATGTTTTTGGAATCATCCCTGTGGAGAGATAGGATGGTGAGGATAATGGAAAAGATGAGGTAGAAATTCAAGAAAAATACACGGTTGTACTTGTGTGTGCACGCATATTCATTCGTCCAAGCACAAGTGCTGAGATCCTGAGATGAAGCAGTGCCTGCATCATACAGACAGGAGGACTTATAAGGAAAGAAAGAGATGCTGGAAGAACATGGGCTGACCAATCATATCATTTTGCTTAGGACCAAAATTTGGGGACATGAAATTTTCAGTGCTAAAATTGGAAAACTTCCAGGAAAATTAGGATGATTGATTACCTTAATATGTTGGGAGAAACATGGACAAAAATATTCAATATCCATTTCTGCCTAAATAGAGTAGTTTCAGAACTCTAGGGACTTTGTGGAACATGGCATCCTAGGAAATCTACTGAGAGGAAACATTTAATTTATATCAGCAGACTAAAAATTACTAACTTTATGAACGGTGCAAATTTCTAAATTGGGCTTCTGAGAAGATTTCTAAAGGTTCCAAGTAATTTATCAGATGCTAAGACCATAAACCTAGTCTCCTGATGACATTTTATACTATATTATTACTTTATTTTTCTTTTTATAATAAAATCACAGATGTTTATTTTATCATCTCATATATTGCTTGGGATCATGGCCACCCTTAAGAAACAGCTGAAAACCCAGATTCTTTCCATCAAATGAAGAGTATGCTTCTGCAACCAAATCCAGGGGTACCTGCATATAGACCCTGAATTACCTCTTAAGACTTCACATAGCTCACCTTCCTAACATACTAATTCACTGGCTTGTGAATTCTAAGGCTAGCTTTTCATTCTAGGTTTGGGAGTAGGAACAGATGGTCTACCCAACATAAACTCTCACGAGAACTAAATTTTACCAATCACATGTAGTTAAAATTCAGACATATACCTACAGATTAGTGAGCAACAGAAGCAACAGAAAACCTTATAATGGTGTGATAATTATTCAGTGTGACAACTGTTTGTATCACTACCAAATATGAGTTTTAAAACATAAGCTACCACCTCTGGTACCCCAAAATTAGGGCAAAACAAAACAAAACAAAAACAACAAAAAAACTTGAGTTACAATACCAATCACAAATATAAAACAAGTCCTTGCAAAGACATGTTTAAAAAGTGAATAATCCTTAGAAGGTAGGTAACCAATGAAGAAAATCATAGATACCTACTCATTCCAATACTGATGCTATATATCCTGGCTTCAGAAAATATTTTCATTATGTAATAAAAACAAAAAGTAGCAAAGTTATCTGTATACTATAGATAAGCCCTATCAAAGTTGATGCTTTCGTCAGCGACTACATAATGAAAAAGTTAGAAGACTTCTGTTCACATCACAGGGCCCTAAATACATTGTTCATTGTTGTTTCAAAAGCAGTCGGTCTCTGCCCTCAGATTGTAAACTCCTGAGAGTTGGACCTATGCCTGTCTTGGTCACTGCTTTATTCCCAGTGCCAAAACCAGAGGCCAGAACACAGTCCAACACTTGCTTTTAACTTATACAAAAGTCAATGCTTAGGTACTTCTTATGGGTTATACAGATTGTCATCTAAGTTTTGACTACCAAGTTAAAAATCAGGATTCAAAAGCAGGCTGGAGCATCAACTGTGATTTAAATATAATTAAAAATAAGGTAAATTAAATTCAAGTAAAAACAAAGTATCTAATAGAGGTTAACCCAAGCACTTTTCTATTTTAAAGTAATTTGTCCCATACCTTTACATATATACACTTGATTTTAAGCATAAAGAAAATTTATACTATGCTGTAATACGACTTCGCATCTTTTCCCTATAACTACCTAAAATATATATTCCCAATTTTGTAAGACTTTTTAAAATTTAGGAATATTTCTGCATTAAAAAAGGAGGGTTAGACACCAAGATGTTGGTATAGAAATGTTAAGGATATAAAATAAACAATCTCAAAAAAGAAAAAAAAGTTCCTTTTGGACAAACTACTGAAGCCTAGACTAAATGTCAAGTGATTTTCAATAAAGATGCCAACTGAATCCAATGGGAAAGGCTTTTCAATGAATATTGCTGGAACTAGATATCCAAGTGGAAAAAGTTAACTTCAACCTGTCTTACTCCATATGCAAAAACTGATTCATGATGGATCATTGGCTCACACCCAGAATCACAAAAATTTTAGAGAGAAGGGAACGGAAAAATATCCTCAGGAACTCACAGTAAGCAAAGAATTCTCCAGTGAGTCACAAAAAGTCCAAACCATAAAATTATAAAAATTGATAAATTAAGGTTTTGTACTCATCAAAAGACACCATTAAGCCAGATGTGATGCTGCACGGCTGTAACCCCATCAAGTCATGAGGAGGATTGCAAACTGGAGGCCAGCCTGGGCAAATACCAACATAAAATAAAAAGGGCTTGGGACGGTAGCTAATGATAGAGCATCTCTGGGTTTAATCCCCAGTATCTGTACGGTGGCGGTCTGGGGATGTTCACCATCATGGGGTGCTGTAGGCCTCACCTCTGCCTCCATTTCTAAGTCTGCCTTTGGCCTCTGCTATAGTCTGGGTTCCTTACAGAAGCCTCAGGTAAATTCACATTTTACCTCAGTTTTGAAAAGAATTTTAATTAGCCCTAAGGTTGCCGACAAGCTTTCCTTCAGTACATTTGTTGTTGAAAGCTTGGTCCTTGTCTCTGATGCCAATCCAATAAGGAGAACACGGTTTTGAGAAAAAGGAAAAAGAAGTTTTATTGCTTTGCTAGCAAAAGAGAAACACAAGGAACTACCATCCCAGAAGCTGTGATTCTGCCCATCAGCAGAAGCAGGGGGCTTTTAAAGAGGTGATTCATAGGCTACATTCCAGTGTCCTCTGTAGGAGTTATAATTCACTTGTTAATTTGGGAGATTGTCATTTCTAAGATCTTCTGGTACCATCCCTGAAATCTGGATTACTTGGTTCCTAATGTGGGTGTGTACTCAAAGACAGATATACCTGTCTAAAATGGGGAAGAAAGGTAATCCTG
>PVHX01016126.1:0-44295 GCA_004024805.1 Geosciurus inauris
AGACTTAAAAACAGCACACTACAGTAAAGCAGCCACTTCAATGTTTATAGCAGCACAATTCACAATTGCAAAACTGTGGAAGCAACCCAGATGTCCTTTAATAGATGAATGGATAAAGAAACTGTGGTACATATACACAATGGAATATTATTCAGCAATAAAAGAGAATAAAATTATGGCATTTGCAGGCAAATGGATGATATTGGAAAGCATTATGCTAAGTGAAGTAAGCCAATCCCAAAAAACCAAATGCCGAATGGTCTCTCTAATTAGTGGATGCTGGTGAATAAGGGAGGTGGGAATGGGAAACATAAGAGAAATAGAGGAACACTGGACGCGACATGGGGGAGGTGGGGGGCAGGAAAGGGGAATGGGTATAGTAAAGATGTCTGATTGAGATCGTCATCACTACCCTTGGTGCATGTATGAAGACACAATTGGTGTAATTTTATCTGGTTTGCAACCAGAGAAATGGAAAAACTGATGTCTATATATGTGCTATGACTTGAAATGCAATTAAATAAACTAATAAAAAAATTATAATAAAAAATAAAATGCAATCTTTACTAAAAAAAAAAAAATGAAGGCAAGAGATACTCTTGCATTGAGCTGTTTCCATTTAATCGTTTGTGCTACTTTCTCCCTGAATGTGCCCATCATGTGACATTACAATGTCCTCCCTGCTCAGTCTCACACTTAACTACTACACTGTCCCACTTTAACACTGCTGCCTCCAACCTCTTCTCTTCATGCTTGAGTCTCCCTCAGACATTTGGGAGGGGCTGCTCTATAATTGTGTTCTTCTAGAATCAGTCTTATAATAAAGTCCTGGGTCTTTATTTCCAGTGTGGCTCATGCCCCTCTCCTTCCCTCATCCTAACTCTAGGTTAAAAATAGTGATTTTTCTGTTTGTGTACAATGATACGAAATGCATTCTGCTGCCAGGTATAACTAATTAGAAAAAATTTTTTAAAAATTACCCCCACCAAAAAAAAAGGTGATTGTTTTTTTTAGGAACAGAAGAACAACCCTTCAGAAGCTGCAAGAACAAGACATTTACTCAAGAATAAATGTAGTAAAAACTTTCCCAGGAATCTAGTGGTGAGGCTGATTTACTCCAGAGCAGAAGAGATTTCAAACAGAAAAACGTGGTGGCTGTGTATACAGAGGAATACAAGAGAGGGGTTAAACAGCACTACAAGTAATTTTACATGCGTTTGTTTACTGTGCTGTTCCAAACAATAGATGCCTTTAATTCTTAGACAAGATTTCTGGTTTGTGTTAATTAAGTGTCACGTGTAGTGTATTCTGTGAATCTAGCCTTGGATAACAGAGATGACTCCCAGCATCAGCATTCAAGAGCCCTTAGACACACAGGATGTGAGCACTCAGGAAGTTTCCATGAAATTAATATCCTATAGGAAGGAGGATTTTCATTTTTGCTGGAGTTAGACAGTTATTTGTTTATAACTCTTCTGGCCTACTTCCAAGGTTTAGTAAAGAGTGACCTCATTCATGTGGGCCAGGACTCTATCTTGTTCATCATCATCTCACCCCCAACACACAGTCCAGATGTGTGTGTTGAAAACAGAGGGGTCTTCACGGGAAACAAATCATAGCTTAGACTGGTTTAAATAAGCTTTTTCCATTTGTGTTTATCCAAAATATGTATACAAAAGTATGACTATGAAAGAAAAAAAGAAAATTCATGAAAACAATGAAATTGTGAGACAACTGTTCTTTCACACACACATAAAAATAACTACTCCTACTAAGTAATCAAACCCACATACTCATTTAGTGTCTCTCCTTTTTCACTGCTTCTACCAGAGAGAGCCTTCAACAAAAATCACAGTACTGAGGCGCTTTCAGCACGGCTGACCGGACAGGATCAGCTGGAGGAACAACCTAGAAGTCCTCACTACTACTCTGGGTCTATTTCTTAATCTCTGAGAATTTTCCCCTTTTGTGTGGTCAGTGCTGCGAAATCTTGGCAGAACAGGACAGACCCTTCACATCATGAAATGCTTTTCTCCCTTAAACCTGCAAGCTCCAGACTCCACCCTGCCTCACCCACTCCTCAGCCTTGCCTGGACCTCAGCATCACCTGGAGGAGTTTTAAACAAATACGAACGCCCTGAGGCTCAGTTTGATGTGACTTCACCAGCACCCGCGACAGGACAATTTTTAAACCGCTCCCCAGGAAGCTGTAGTGTGCAGTTGGGCTTCTGAGCAATGATTCTGTAATGTAGATGATTATGCCTTTTCCTGTATTATATAATATTGGGAAAGTAAAGCTACTCTTTTAAAAATAATTGTAGTATCCTTTTGTGTCCCTAAACTTCAGCTAGATATTAAAGTAGAATATCAAATGTTAAGCAAACTTTCTTCATGTAGAGATAGAGTATTTCTAATTTGGTCAAAGATGATGATTATTAGAACTGTCATGAGAAAGCTAATTCTTATGAATTTCCCTGACAGAACACCATAAATAAACTCAGATTATCTCTATATTTTACCCAAATGTCATGCAGCAATGATTTATAATCTGGTTTTCAGTTCAGCTCATACATTACTAATCTAAACTCTCAGTAAATCAAATCAGCTCCATAATTGAAAAAATACTTTACATGGTTTAACATAAAAGGGGTCACCAGAAATTAACATGTGATAATTTTCCATGTTTTTGTACAACTAGAATGACTAATTCTTAGCACAGTTCAATGCATTTTCCCAGTAGACTCTCAAACAACAAAGCCACATAAAAACAATTCTCCTTACTCTAAAAACTAAGTCAATTCTATTTCCTTTTTTATCAATTTAAGAAAGAAAATTTTTAAAAAGTATGCTTACTACTTCAGATTTTTATTTCCAGCTACAGACTTGTATCAGTATATGCAAATGTATATGTAAATGTAATTAGTAATTTTGATAAATAAATATAAAGAATCTTAGTATAAGGCCAGTAAACTCTTTGCCCCCCTCTTGCCCCCTTTTTTTCTTGTTATTCACATCACCATTACTCCAAATGTAAAAAATGACATAGGGACCATGGGAGATGAGGTATTCAACTTTGCATGTCACCTCCACAGAGGGCAGATTGCTTTGCTGACAGTAGCATTCCCAGGACACACACAGGATCTTACAGACAGCAGTCAGTAATTCAATGTGTACTTGCTGATGGAGGGAATTTTGAAATACTTTACACCACCACAAAAATTCCTTACTACAGTATACTTCTGCAAAACTATCACCAAATTCTCAGGAAAGGAAAGGGAACTTTGAAGAGGTCTTTTCCTTTTACTACTATTCTTCTCTACTTCTCTTCCAAACTACAATTTCCTTAACTTTCAAGATAGTAACAGATGGTCCAAAGGGAAACAGTGTGAATTTGAAGATCTTTACCAAGTGTGACTTATGAGTAGGAGGATTTAAGATGAAGAATCAGCTGGAGCCCACAGGAGATGCTTATCTCCAGGTTTCTGAAAAGGTGGTGGGAGTAAATGAGCAATGTGTGAAGTGCTTGGAGAAGAGCCTGGCAGAGAAAACATGAAAACCTGAGTTGATGTTGATATCATTACCACTATTATTTTAAGGATGAAGCTAAACATCATCAAGCTGCACATATATCACAGCGTACATCCTCACCCATAAAACACAGGTAGCACATTTGTTGGGGAAGCCTTATCATAAGCAGTAGCTAATTTTTTTATTCTCGCAGTAGTATCAGAGAAATGTATTGTCAATCCATTTTTAAAGATGAGAAAAATCAAGACTTAAAGAGTTGAATAACTTGCCAGAACTTTGGGGGCTGATAAATGGAAAAGATCAGAATAAAAATAATATCTTTTTTTTTTTTTTGGTACTGGGGATTAAACTCAGGGGAACTCGACCACTGAGCCACATCCCCAGCCCTATTTTGTGTTGTATGTAGAGACAGGGTCTCACTGAGTTGTTTAGCACCTCGCCCTTGCTGAGGCTGGCTTTGAACTCGCAATCCTCTTGTCTGAACCTCCCAAAGTGCTGGGATTACAGGCGTGTACCACCATGCCTGGCTAAAAAGAATATCTTTGATCTTTAAGTTACTTCTCACTATTCTAAAGCATATACAATAGAGCTCTACAAATACTTAAGATGTATGAATTAACTAAATTTCATTTCATTGCTTAAATCTTATCTTCATCTGAAAATGTGTGAAATAACACAAATCTGCCCACAGCCAGTAAATCAACTTTCTATTGTTCAAGAAAAATGTCACTTATGGTGTTCCCTATCCTGCTCTGCCCTTTTCCTCCATTGTGATCGGTTCTCAGCATGCTGGTATTTCCACTGAGGACATAAGAACCAAGGGGAAAAGGTCTCTAAGTTCTTCTTTCTATAACCTGCTCACAGTTTCAGTCACGCATTGTGGGTGGGGTAGCCTGGGACTTTTTGATGTAGTTTTATGTCTGGTTTATCTGCCTGCTCTGCTGCACCGTGGCTTGCCCATCCGACACTCAGCAGGGGCTCTGTCTGGCTTTCTCTGTACTAAGACAAGCTTATCTGGTCTTTCAAAACCCATGACACGATTTCGAGTTTCAGAACAACAGTAGAAGCCCTTACTTCCAGAAATTACTTTCTTTTAAAAGTTGAAGTTCTAGGTCACTAAAAGATGTATGCTATGCTTTTCAAACTCCTCCAATATAAAATTTTTAAAAAAATATTCTGAAAATGAATGACTCTTTTTCTATTCTATGTTCTATGAAGAGTCATTCATTTAAGGTATCTTTTTAAAAGGAGTAATAAACACTGAGTGAAATAACTTTATGCCTTTAAATACTTAAAGCAGAATATTAGAAAAACATCTGAGATTAAAAATGACAAATCAATTCAATTGTGATAACATTATAAAACCTAGCACTTTGGGGCTCTGAGGATTACAGAAAATTATGCCTGTACATACAAGTCTGTTTGGTACCTAGTAGGTGCTCAAAAAATGGCAAATATTTCTTGCTCTCCAGGGTACCTACATTCCATTGGTTTGGACTAAGCCAGCAGAGGGCGATCAAGGTGCTATGAGATTTGAACAGCACCTTTAGTTCTGGCTCTTTCATTTAGTTTTTCCTATCAAATCCTAATTACTACAAAATCTATTAATAAACTATGTACTTTTCTCAAACCTCTAACTAAACACAGTAGTGATGTTGCTAAAAGATAACAGTGATGTTTATAAATTTGACAGCAATAAAAATAATTTTGGGTAATGAAAAATTAAATACCCAAGTTTTAAAGGTGACACAGAACCTAAAAGTTCTAAACTTCAAAGACCTTTTCTTCCAAATAGTCTCATGGAAAACAAGAGTCAAAACACCACATTAAACATCCAAATGAGAAACCATTCTTGTAAGATTTTTCCTTTTGGAAAAGCAAGTCTTTAGTTATCATCTCAGATGGACTAAGCCAAATCTGATAATGGCTAATAGTCATGTTCAGTTTGTGAGAAATAGTTCATATAATCACAGACCTGAAAAAGCCAGATATTTCAGTTCTCTATCCTTTTATTTGTATTGTATTGTATTCAGAAAGAGGGCTCAACACAGGTGAATTTACTCAGGGAGAGGCGCCACGCTTTATGGTTGCAATTTGATAGATCTGGGTTGATCCTCAGTCATCACTAGCCCTCAGAACTCTAGAAAACAAGGCTCAAGGTAAACTCTGTTCTAGGTTCAGTGTCTCTACTAGAGCCCTTAGTCCCAGACTTCTTCAAAATCCTCCAGAAAACCAACACAACTCTTTAATAACTACAGCAGAAAAATGTACTCCAACAGATATATTTGGGGAGCATAATTCAAGGAGGTAAAGTTACTTTCTAATTATTTTATCTTATGTTTGATATGTACCAAGCAAAGTTTCAACACACGTAAATACACATTTAATTTTTATAACATCCCTCTGTGGTATTACCATCAGTATCTCAATTTTACAGATGGGAAAGCTTTCATGAGAGGAGAGCATCTTGCTGAAGGTCATACAGATAACAGGTGAGGGAAGGATGGATTAAAACTCACATCGCCACCACCCTTGGGTTGCCTTACAATGATTCGCTACTAGTACTTCTCCTTGTTAAGAATCCAGATATTGACAATATTAGTAATCCTACACTATACCAATTAAATTTCATAACATTAACTTCCAACACTAGAAAATAACTCTACTTCCACAGTTTATAATTAATTTCTTGGAGTTAAGCGTTCATTTGAAAAAGCTACCACAAATGTATGGATACTCTTTTGAATATCTCTGAAACAAGAATGACATAAAAATGTAAACGGGGGGGGGGGGAATTCCAGGGAAACCAGGTTGCACTTAATGCTAGGTTAGTCAGTATAGACATGCTGTGCTTGGTTTTAGAATTCACAGGGGAGGATGGATGTAAAACAAAAACTTGCAGAAGGCCAGGAAGATAGCAAGATCAAAAAAATTGTGAAAGAAATAAAAATCAACAAGGGACCCATCACACTGTCCTGACCAATGGAGGGTCAGACTGAGAAGAGGAGTTACAGATGCCAAAGGACTTCTCTTAAGTTTTGAGGAGGTTGAATAGGACACCAGATGACAATGATTGGCACACAAAAGTAATCATATCTCATGACTACTAGGAAACTTTCACAAGAAAACAAAGAACAGTATCAGGGTGAGGTAGAGCTAAAAAAGTTTCACAGATAGTATATCTTGGAAATAGTCTTCTACATAGGGTACAAGTTCAAAAGTACAGCTAATTTGCTTTACTCAAGGAGTCCCAAGAAAAAGGGATTGGAAAAATAAGTTAACAATTTTATTATTTCTAAACATATTCATTGTGAATGATAAGATTTCATGTAATTTAGTTGAGAAAAGAACTCACATCATTAAAAAAAAATTCATGGGAGTGAAATGAGGACATCAGAACACAGGCATTACTGAGCCCAGTCCTGTCACTTGTAAATCCACTTCCATGTTTTATTCGAAGTTTCCAGTCATTTTTAAAAAAAACTGTTTCTAAAGATGATCTCTTCAAGGTCCAGTCTCAGGAATGTCCACTCTCAGGAACTGGTGTTATTGTGTGGATTGCCTGGTGGGAGTAGGTAAAGTCTTTGGAACCCAAGGCAGACCTAGACCCCTTGGAATGATAGTGAAATAGGCAGAAAATCCCAGAAAGACTCCACGCAAATCTAAGAAATGTATCTATCCATTTCATATTTATTGAGCTCTTATGAAGTGATCATCAAAACCAGTCAGAACTATCCCCACTCCTTAGGTTTCTCTTTTCTAGTAAGTCTTCTCTCATTATTCAAGCAATTTATTCTTGCTTACTGTGCTTCTATCATCATGCTTGTTATCTCCTAATTATCTGTTTACATGCCTCTCCTGTTTTCTAAACTGAGTTACGGCCTTTGACTGTATCTTATTCAACTTTGTGTTTCTAGTACACAGTATAATTGATAAAAAGTGTTGAATTAGTGAGGGAAAACGCAGTTAAAAGAGACACTGACACTTGTTCTCATTTCTCACTTCTTAACTCTCTGCAGTCTGCTTTCACCATTTAAAACTGCTCTTACCAAGGTTATTAATAAACTGATTCCCTCTAAATCCAAAGAAACCACATAAGTTCTTACCTTGTGTGATGTTTCAGCAACTTTCAACATCGGCAACCACTCGCCTCTTCTCAAAACACACTCCTCTTCTGACTTCCGTAATACTACATTGACCTGATTTCCTTGCTGCTTCTCTAGCTCCCTCTTCTTTGACATTTTCAGGTTTTTCCTTTCTTCTTCAAGGGTTTTCAATCATGGATGAATGTTAGAATCATTTGGGAGCCTCAGAAAATACCCAAGCCCTACCTAGTCCTACTCCCAGAGATCTTATTAATTTGGAATAGGGTCCCTAGAATTGGTATTCTTAAAGCCCAGTAGAAGAATTTCATTTGCAGCCAAGTTGAGCACTACTATTCCAGCCACTTCCCAAACTGTAGGACTCCTAAAGGATCTACCCGTGGTCCTCTGTGATCTATTCACCCAGAGTTCCCAGGTTAAGCTCATTCACCTCCCTGGCTCTGATTATAATTTCCATGTTAATTACTCTCACTTCTGAATTGCCAGTACAGACCTCTCTTTGGTCCCTCAGACCCATTCACCCAACCAATCACTGACATTTACTTCTTTATCTCACAGGAACTTCGAGCCAATGAAACCCCTTTTCAGTCCATAGAACCATAAGGGCTATATAATCCAATAGCCCAAGTCAAAAGCTTGGGTAACATCTTTGAAAACTTCTCCCTCATCTTTCTCATTTAATAATTAATTAGCAACAGCTATTGAACCTGTCTTCTAAATATCTGTAGAATCTGTTTTCCTGCACTCCTATTGCCATGGTCGTAGTAGAGTGTAGCCACCCATATCATCTGCAGCCTAAATTGTAACAGAATCTTCCTATAATTGTCTCACTACCTTCTTTAGTCTTAAGCCATTTATTCCAACGCATTTACTACCCTGTAACCACAAGAATTTGTCAAACACAAATCAGATCATGTCACTGCCCAGCTTTAAGCATCATGAATTCATATGCACCAGGCAGTACCAGAAATAATTCATGCTTACCTGTCCAACCTACTGTTCACTTCACACTCTGCAGCCCAACCATACATGCTTTTTCTTTCAGCTCTTCAAAGGTATCATACTCTCAAAAACTTCAGAGTCATCATACACACTGCTCTGTCTGGCGCACTTTTCCATGACCTCTTCCTCTGCCTCACTTCTGACTGCTATTCAGTGCCCTCCTTGAACCTCAGTTCTTCAGGGAGACATCACCTGTTCTCCTAGCTTGCTTTAGCTCTTCTCCTTACACTCTCCTATAATAACATGATTCCTTTGTGTGCCCAGGTCTTTCCCTTATGCACCTGTCAATAAATGGTTAAATGAATAAACTACCATTATGTACAAGGGATTACCATACCTAACCCTAGAACTATTGCCAAACAGAGATATTTCATACTACTCACTAGGGATGCTACTCAGTGACCAAGTAAATTGAAGGCAAAAAATAAATGCCTTTAGAAAACCTAATCTCTCACATTAGGAAAGACATCACCCTTTGGGAGGTGAAGTTAGGGAAATGGGGAACTTCTTTCCATTAGCCTGAGAGTTGATTAATGAAGCTCTCTGTCTTGGTTTTCTGTGTAACTGCATAATTATGTTCAGGGATGATTTTTCAAAATGACCAATGTGTATCAGCCTCAGCTTCATAAGCTATATTTTAAGTATGTTTCAAATGAAAAAGAAAAGTTATCACGAAGAACATATTTGAACATTCAACACTGAGATGTTTGTTTTTCAATATTAAGCTAATAACTCTTATAAATCGGGCAGAAGTGAGGGTGAGGTAATCATTAGCTTAATGAGGCAATCCTTATTAGCTTAACCTCTGCCAAATAGGCTGTGGAATATAAACCAGGAGGGTTGCCAAGGCAATATAACTTCCAGAAAGAAATTCAAAGAGGGATAATAGTGACTAACTTATAATGGACCATTGATCTCTCTAGTAAGAAAAAAAAAAAAAAAGGCATGGGCAGAATGTTTAAAAACTCAGTAACAACACCACTTGACCTGGAACAGAAAGTAAAACTCTTATTCACTTAATCATATATACTGGGAAAGCACCTGTTTAAAAGGCAGTGTTATTTCACAGGGAAGTTATGTTTCTCTCAAGCAGGGTGGTCCAATAGAAAAGTAAAGCAAGCCTGTGAGACATTTTTAAATTTTAGGGTAGTAACACAATAAAGGGAAAAATAGGTAAAAATAACTTTTTGTTTAGTCTAATAAATCCAAAATATTATGTAATCAATATTAATTTTAAATATTTGTTAACATGTAATCAATATCTTAAAGTTTGGTGAAATTTTTTTTTAGTTTCTTTTTGAAACCTAGTATGATACTAGTATAAAACTTAGTATGGCACTCCTCATTGCAACTGTTTCATGTGCTCAGTAGTCACATGTGGCTAGAGGTCACTTTATTGGACAGTATAACTGTGCAACTTTATTATCCAGGTAAATGTGTGTGTGTGCACATGTGTGTGTTACAATGACATTACTGATAACTTCAAAGTAATGAAAGATCCAGAGTATCTTTTGAATAATCAAATAAAAATCATCTTTAGTATAATTTGATAATCACATATTTTATTATGTTCTACTTCCTTGAATATTTTTAGTCCATGGATGGACCATGCTGAACTCTATTAATAGTGTTATTATTTGTAATGCCCTGATTCAGGAAGAGTTGTGATCAAAATTTCCTTTAGACAAGACTCAGCAAGGATTCAGAGTGCCTCAGTGGAAAAGTAAGTGGACATTGGAAATCATCACAGCCTCCTCAGACACAGTCTCCAGGAGCAAGACTGGGCTTGGACACTCCTGATACGCAGACCACTTTCCTTTGGTTCACTGAGGGAAGTACCAAGGAAGCAAGAGAACAGAACCCTCTCCTTGGGTAGCCAGAGAGAAGGAAAGTGGCTGATCACACACAGGAAGAAAAGCACCCTGTGGCCCAATCCAGATAACTCTTCTGTTGTCACCTCTGCAATAAATTCACTTTGCCAAAAGGGAACTCCCAACATCTCCCACCCTGAGCATTCTAGATAAATGGGCATTGCTGCTTAATTGCGATTATGCTACAGTAAATATGGCTTCATATGCAACATCATATGAAGGTTGGGGATCTAATGACCTCCTCTTTTGAGAAATCTATCTGAATCAGCCACTGATCTGATATGCTACAGAGACTTGGAGACCAGTTCATATGGACATTTTGAATTACATAGGAGATAGGCACTATTTTAAGAGACCCTTAAGATTCCTATAAGGCTCTAATTAGTTTCTTTTTTTCCTTCATTTAATATTTTTATTTTTATTTTCTGTTTTTTAATATATTTTATATTTATTTTTTTAAATGCATTTCAAGTCATAGTACATATATAGAGCTCAATTTTCCATCTTTCTGGTTGCAAACAAGATAGAGTCACACCATTCGTGTCTTCATACATGTACCTAGGGTAGTGATGTCCATCCCATTCCACCACTTTTGCTACTCCCATTCCCCCTCCCCTCCTCCATCTCTCCCTACCCCATTCTTATTAGATTCTTAATAACAAGTTATTCCAAATGAAAGAATAAACTTTGTTGACCTAATAGTCATAATTCAATATCTTTAGCTATTAAAACATTTTTGATGAGCTGAAAAGAAAATATTTTCACTGAATTTTCATTTCAGCTGTTACCTTTTAATTTATTAAACTTTTGGTTTAGTTTATTCATTGGTCCTCTTTCTTAACTTCAACATACTTATTACAGATAACTTACAGATAAAGATTTAAATAGAAAATAGAGTTAAGAAGAAATAAACACATTTTTGAATGTTTATTATATGTTAGGTATAGAGCCTTAGCTCAATACTAATTTCATAATTTTTCAAATATTACAATGTTCCACATGAGACAATTGAAGCAATCTTATATGGAAGATTCTATGTGTATGCATATAGTATGCTCTTCCCCTCTCTTATATAATTTATATGTGTGTATATACATATATGTGTGCATGCATGTGTATATACATAGATATATCCATACACAAACACACTTGAAACTCTTCATAAGAAATACTACATAGCCCACAAATCTTATAGTCCTAAATTATCTTTAGTTATCAATTTATTCTTTTCAGCGTTTTCTTCTAGACTATAGCCTCAATATCTCATAGTTTTAAGAAACTTCTGAGTTTGTTCTGAAGTTTCTTTATATTAGCAACATGTATTGTTAAAAATGTTACATGCAAAATAACTTCAGTCAACTCTTTTACAAGTATTCAAAGCTATTCATATTTTAAACAGTTAATTGACTAGCAATCTTATATTCTTTTTTGCCTTTTATCTTAGTAAATACATTTTCATTGACCAAAATTTTGAAAGACTAACCAAGACTAATTTTGAAAGATAAACCAAAAATATCACTTTGGTTTATCATTTCTAATCCTTTTCCTCACCCATCAAGTTGATGACATTCAAACTTTGACTTTACCTTTATTCATCCATCCAATAAATCTTTGTTTAATTTATGTTTATCATATATTTGCCATGTTCACATTTCTCTGAGGTTATTTCTATAGGCAATCACTACACTCTACATGCCCAAAGAAGTTAGGTTTTCCTTCAGTTGACAGCCATTTTAAAATATTATATAATGACACGAGCATTCCAGTTAAACACAGACATCCAGAAATAGGTTCAGTGCCCTTCCAGAAAGGAAGTAGGTGCTAAATACCAGTAGTTATAATGTCATGGATCCGGAAACTATGGCAGGACAACAGAAAAGAAATTGTTCCCTTGGAGACCTTGTCAAGACCCCCTGGCAGATCAAGGTTGTCTGCTTCACTCCCTAATTCTTCAACCCACAACTCCCTCCTGCAGTGCAAATTACATTTTGTAAAATCATTCCAAATGTATATCTGTGAATGTTTTTTGCATCCTTTGCTCTTTGGGATGGAAGATTCTTAACAAGAGGCTGGGGTCTATTATACATGCTTATGGACAGCTACTGGGTTTTTGTGGCTACTGAGTTAAAAGTAAGAGTTCCATTATGTTCATGCACTATTTGAATCCATCTGAATGAAGGAAGCCAACTTCACAGTTTGAGAAAAAGTGAAGACTACTATAAAAAGTTAAAGAAGCAATAGCTAGCTATTCTCAAAAGTCCATTTATAGCATAGATAAATATGAGAAAATATCAGTTGTGACCTTTTATGCACCACTTACAGATGATCCATCAGTAACCAACATACTGGATCCTTCATTTAATTTTATTTGCCCTGAAAATGCATACATGGGATGAAAAAGGCTTAGACTTGTGCCCAAGCAGACAGGACTTTCGCTTGGGGGTCTCACCTACCACTCTCTAGATTAGTAACTTTAGAAAAGGTACTTGCAACTCTAAGTCAGAGCACTCATATGTAAAGTAGAAGCAATATCAACTATAACTCAGGACTGATTGGGGGGAGGTAAGCAACGACAGTACTATCAGTGTTAGGAACAAGGTATGTCTAAATTAATATTAGTTCCCCTTTCTTTCCCCATGCACTGATGTGCAGCAAATTTGCTTTTTGCCTTTGAAAAATGAAACTTCTCCCCTCCCCCATCAGTACACATTTTTTAATTTGTCACAAATTTAAGACATTAAGAAATGACTGAAAGTAAAGATAAATTCATGTAATAGAGTTTTTGGAGAGGAAAATTAATAATGTTAAACCTCATGCAAACTATATTAACAAAAGTAGATGCCAATTTTTCCTTACGCTCTTCTTTCACATGGCATATTCTAAGTAAAACTATATAGCTTTGTTTAAAAAGTCCTTCGGCTAAAAGGAAGAATATGGGATCAATTCCAACTGCCCCTTAGCCTGTTCTTTAACAAAGTTGATAGGTCAAAGATAGAAATAAATTCTTGAGTTTGGACTTAGCTGGATCCTGTTCTTAATATGCGGAGAGACTTTAAAACATACTTTACGTTGAGGGAGGAAGAGACGGTTTAAGAAATTTTCCCAACAGAGTTTTGTCTCAGAACTTTTGTCATCAGCAAAAAGGAGGAAAAATATTGATAGAAAGAAGGAAACCATTTCTGTTAAGAAAGAAGGGTGGTGTGCAGTTAAAACTGGAAACTGGAAGAAACCGGCATCTTCACTTCTGCCAGGATTTGCCCTACAGTGGGGTCCATAAGGGAATGGGGTCATTAACTCCTAGTCCCATACTCAACTCACCCAGCTGGAGCTGTTCGCATGTCCGGTGTGGATTCTTTCCGATCTTGCATCTGTAAATCGCCCCGGGTTTGACCACAGAAGCATTGGCAAGCCAGTTGGCAGTGGGCGCCCCCACGACGAGCCTAAAGTGAGAACCATGCACGTGCGCTGAGATGTGAGCGGTGCTACCTACTCAACTCCGGGTTTCAGCAGCTGTGCAGTCTGCAGTGGGGCCGTTTCCCCACCTCCTCCGCCCACCACCCGGCTCACGGGACCAGACATCCCCGACCCGACCCGCGGCTTCAGGGCCTGGAACCACAACGCACCCTGGGCGCTGCCAGCCCAAGATAGGTTTCCCGGGCAGATCTCCAGCGAGCTGGCTGCAGCCGCGCTCGCCTCTTGCCTCCTAAGGAGGGAGGAAAGTTTGAACTGGGCAGGATATCCCGAGGGGGACCTTTCTCTTTCCACTCTTAGATGCTGAGGTCGCTGGAATCCTACTCCACTCACCATCGGTTCGCCCCATGACTGTGCAGCACCACTGAGTAGCCGAACAGTGTGTCGGGGGGGCCCTGGTAAACCAGGGCGCTCTCAGTGTCCACGTTGTAGGGGTGGCCGGTCGGGACCCCCAGGCACAGCAATAGCATCACCGCTTCCCCGACGGCGGCCCCTCGGGGACCGGGTGCGCGCCTCGCTTCCGCAGCCATGCGCTCTCGGTGGGGAACATTCAACACCTAACCGCCACTGCACCGAAGTTGCACTGGATGCGACGGTTGGCCAAGGCGAAGAGCGCCCCAAGAGATGAAGCACAGCGTGTCCGGCGCCGGCGGCCGAGAGGGAAGGAGGGACAGCCACACAGAGGGTGGGAGGGGGAGTTGGCCTGCCACAGGCGGGGCGATCGAGGGCGGCCTCGGATGCCGCGCGCCCTCCCAGCCCCACGCCGGGTTTCTGCGGCCTGGAGGTGCGGGTGCTTGAGCGGTCCTGGGGCGCAGGCCTCTGGGTGGGGTCCTGGGCGTGGTGTGGAGGCGCAGGGTCTGGCTCTGTCTGCCACCACGTGCAGCTGTAGGGGGCGCTGAGGGACCTTGGCTACGCAGGACCCGCGTCTTGGCCCAGGCCTTCAAGCCCACAGAGCGCGGGATGGCCGGGGGCTTCTGAGGCTTAGCAAGGAGGGACCTGGAGGTGACACAGGGCTTCTCAGTTTAACAGTGGTTGGGGTCTGGATGCAGCGCCATGTGGCTCCTACTGGCGCATGCCGCATTGTGAACGCCCAGCCTCCGCGGCCATCCTCAAACCCGGAGACTGGGACTACAACCGGGAACCGGCAAATTTTTCTTTGATAGTTAAGTGCTGTACCGATTAATTAATTAATTTTTTGAGAAATTACCCAATGGGCTACAAATTTGAAGCAAAACAACAACAAAATGGAACTCCCTGAGGGGGATTAGGGCACACTGTGGCGACAAAGACGTTATGGCTGGTCTCTTCAAAACTCACAGCCCTGCACCCTTTGATGCCCACTTCCTTCCTCCCCGCACTTCCTCTTAAGCCCCGTATGCTTAAGCAGGCGAGGCAGCAGCTTCAGTCTAAATAGCAGAGGCTTGTTACTGACCCCAACAGAGGCTGGGTTGAAGAACCACTGTGAATTGCCTCACTTCAAAAGATCCACTCCCTGCTCCTCCATGATCTCTTTGCAACAACGCAGTTGCCCTGGGACACACCTGCCATTAGGAGCGTAAACTTAGTGTGAGGTCAAGGTCATAATGAGCCTCTGAAAATCTGCTGTAGACCCACAACACAGCACACCTGCACTGGGTGATGATTCTGACCCTAATGCAATCCAGATGTGCCTTGAGTTGCCTGCCTGACCAACCAGAGACAGATATAGGTGGTTGGTTACTTAGGCCCATATTCGCAGGAGAGGCAGGTCCCGTCATTCACTGTTGCTACATGAAAAAATAAAAAATGAGGAAAGAAAATGCTTCATAAAAGGGTTTGTCTGCGAGTAAAACCGTACTGAAATAGCACATCTTAAGTTGCTATGGAAGACAAATAAAGCACTTGCTCGCCGATCCAGTATATTTCACTGGACACTTTGCTAGACCCTCAGGATTCCACCGTGAACACGATAGGACTTTCCTGTTTCCTTTAGGATTTTCAGTCAAACAGTAGGCAAACTTTTACTAGCTAGAGAAATTTCAGATGTGTGAAGGACACTTACAGAGAGAGTTGAAGGACAAAGAGGGTTGAGTCTCGGTTTGCTAGGAGGAATGAGGGAGGGCTTTAGTAGGGCCAGGCAGAGCAACTGAGGAGAGTCTGTGGACTGGAGCATTTAGCCGCCCACACACAAGTTCAGTGCTATGAAACTGACTAGGGTTCAGGTACACGTGTTCAATCCAGAAGGCAGGTTAGCAACTTTAACCTCTAGGGCTGATAGGAAGCTGTTGAAAGACTTGTGTTAGTCAGCAGCTTTGAATTTCAGACCTTTGAATGCAAGACTGAATACAAAGCCTCTTGGTCCATTTAGGGAGACCTTATCTTCAAATTAAAAACAATAGCAGCAGCAATTACAAAAAGGCTGGGGCTGTAGCATGGTGGTAGAGCATGCCTGATTTTGAACACTTCTTCAGTAATACACGGTACATGTGGGGGTGGAGGGCACATGTGGGGGTGGAGGGCTTGAACTGAAGTAGCAGGAAGGATAGAGGGGGAAAAAAAAACAGATTCAAGAGGTATCTGAGAGAACTCAATAGAACTTGGTAGCACAATTGATTAATGAGTGTGAGGTTGAGATGAAGAAGTCAGGAAGAGACCAAAGTTTGGGGTTTGGAAACTAGGTGTGTGGCCCTACCATTCAAGAATTAAAAACCGTATTAGAGAAACAACCTCACAAATGTGTATGCAGGCATACAGTTGGGGGGCACTGATGAAGTATTTGGGAAGTAATCTTTGATTTCTCTTTATTCCCAACATTTCATCCATCAATCACTAAGTCCTACCAATTTGATCAGCAAATATATCTCAGACCCCTTTCCCTCCTTCCTCCTCCTCTTTTTTTCCTCTCCTCCTCCTCCTCCTTTCTTTCCTGTAACATTCCCACTTCTGAGGCAGTATCTGCAGACTTGGTCATCACCCTCCAAAAGCACCCCTTCAGCACAGCTACTGACCTTCCCCAGATGCTATACTCTAGTGGTTGCTATTCAAAAATTTGCTATCTGGTCTCCCTTTATTCCCCCCCCACACACACACACACCTCATCAATGTTACACATAGACGCCAACAGTGAACTTTAAAAATTGTGTATTCACTTCCCTTGCTTAGATACTTTAGTTTCCTATTGCTCTTACAGCACAGACCACACTTAGCACGGCCTGAAAGGACCCTATGATCGGGACTCTGATTACTTCACCAGCCTTACCACTGGCCACTCCTTTCTGGATCCTTTTGCTTTGCCACATCTGCCTTTCTTAATTTCTGTAAGTGGATCAAGGTCTTTTCATCCTCCAGGTCTTTGCCCATATTATTTTTCTGTCTGGACACACTGCCTCTGACTTTACAGGTTTCCTCCTCTTCCTCCCATCTGAACTTGAAGTTACCCTCCCTCCTAAAGAGGGTTTTCTGCCCATCCAACTTAAAATAGGCCAACCTATTATTGTCTCACAGCTAATTCTGTTCATTTTCTTCAGGAATCTTACATTTACATATAATATATGTTACATAATATGAGAAAAAAACATGGTTTGGGTTGTTAGGTTGTTTTTCATCATATCCTTAGCACTTACTATGCTGCCAGGAAAATAGCAGATACTTGATATTTAATTTTTTGAATATCCTTTACATTATTTAAACTTTTCACATGACCAGTGGCATAAATGAAGGGAAATATGATATTTATCGATTTGGGCTCATTCATTGTTACATACAAAACAATGTGGTAGGTCCTTTGGTAGATGTAAAAATGTGTAAAAAGTAGGTCCTAATCTCAACAGTTTATAATGTAAAAGGAAGATATATGTCTCAGGGAAATATACAACCTGGTCAAACATGAATGTCATGGACAGTGAGCAGAGCAGAAACAGGTGGTTGCTGACAAATGGTGTAGGCATGAAGAACAGTTCCAAAAGCTAAACTGAGGGAGAGTATAGGGCAGGAAAATGAAAGATATGATATAATACAATGGGAAAAAAAAACCTGTCATGATGTTGGGTATAGGTGATATGGAGAAGCTAAACATGACAGATACTTTTAGGCCAGGTGCCTGGGACAATGTTGGTACCATGAAACAACCAAACCCCAAACAACAAGAAACAAAAACAAAACAACCAAAAAGAAGACTTGGAATAGAAAAGGGTGCAGGGTGGAGGATGAGAGAGTGTCCGTGGGTAATGCTAGCTGTTGTAGAAATGTTTCAGATACTTGTGGAACATTCATGTAGACATGTCTAGCAAGCAATGTTTTTTAGCTCTTTCTTTATTAACTATATTTAAATTACTATGGAAAGCAATTAGAGATTTATAAAAAAAATTATTATTTCTCTCTGCCTTCCTCTAATCCAACCTTTGAAGGCACAATGAACTGTCTGATCCAAGTCTTAAGGTCTGTTCTTAGAGAATCCAAACCAGGACAATAGGAGATTCCATTGCTCAGTAATAAAGTTCCCAACTAGAAATAAGAACCTCCAATTCTTTTATCCTGATGATACTATTAGACACTATTCTTATTTGCTTATATTTATTAACTCATTCAACAGATTTATTGGACATCTATTATGTGTCAGTAAGAGATGCTATGCATAACATGATAAAAAAAAGTTGGCATCTTTGTCTTCTTTAGATGTATATTCCAGTAAGATAACCCAGTGATAAATAATAAATATTTCCTATTGTTAATTTCTGTCATTTCCCAGTACATTGACATATACAAGCCAATATTCTTCCTACACTACAGCTATCCATACATTAGTTCCCTCCTCTGAGACTCTGAATGGCTCCTCCCCCAATTAAACTCAACCAGTTAAATTTGAATTTCTTGCCTGGGACTTAACGCTCTCCAGACTTGACCTCTAACTTTCTACACACCCCAAACAGTCTGCTTTTCCTTACTCAACAAATAACCTCTATCTACACCAGTAAGTAAATGTCAAATGCCATGCAAGATGTACACAAGAGAAATTCAACAGATGAAGAGTATTCTTCTGGTTGGGGTGTTCAAGGAAATTTTTCTGTAGTATAAGAAATTATTTTGATAAATTTCACTTTTTACTAGTGATAAATTTCACTTTTGATAAATTTCACTTTTTACTAGTCTTTTCAAAACTCTAGAAACTACTGATATTTTATAACTTTTTAAACCAAATTTATTTCATGCTTCAGTTCAGAAGCAGAAAAGATTGCTCCTGTTGTTACAATGTATGAAGGACTTTGTCTAAAGCCATCCTAATTTCAGAGCACATAGTTATTATGTGATTACATTGTATCTCATAAATACTCTGACCTGGAAGATTATATTTATGCACTGGAGTGATTTAACAACTGGTTCTTGCACCATCTCAAAGGTACAGGAGACTAGAGGGTTGCAACATCACTCTTTTATCAGAGGTTAGAATCCATGCAAACATGCTATACAAGTTTATATCTCAGGTCTTATGTACTCATAACCCCATCTCTAAACAAAACAGAGTTCCTAGGCATTTTGGAAAAATATGTGGTGTAAAAAGTATAAATTTGGTTGATTGTGGATAAAATGATATCACACAAGCATTTATGGACAGATATTCCATGCACTTTTAAGACAAGAAAAAAGGTAAAAATATGTTTTTATTTTTGAATAGCTGGCATTCTAACCAGAGAAGCAATACATATAAATTGGAAACCAGAAAACAATTTCAAATCTACTTGCAAAAACATTTTGTGAATATAGCACAATTTTTACAATACATAGTGGTGTTTTCAGAAACTAAATTTAGCTTAATACTAAATCTGTTTCTTCCCCACCCCACTCCCCATTCCTTTTTCTCTATGACAGACTGGAAGAATGAGATTACTCTTTCTGGACCAGATAAAAGAGATAATGGAACAGGAAAAAACAAAATATCAGCAGTTGATAGGAGGAACCTAAACAGTGAAATGATGATATGCCACTTTGTAAGGACAATAATGGGAAATAAAAGAAATAATTTAATGCACTGCAGTTTCCTGAACTATTTCAAATCCAGAAGAAGCTTGGAAAGATAATTTAGTTAGTAAAATATAGTGAATATTATTATAAATGAAAAATAATATCAGCTTTGTCTCATCTATGCATTGGAAGAGCAGAAAGCTTGTATATTCTATTTTGGGTGCATACTGAAAATCAGCTTTGTTTATAACAGTTGCATAGTATATTATCCAGAAATTCCCTGTGTTTACAGAAACTAAACAACAATTTTTATTTTAAAACTGTGCGTTGCTTATAAGAAACTTGTTCCAATTGTGGACAAGACTGGAAAAATTAATTTTAGACACATCTTTTTATTATTAACCAAAAGGTTGATAATACTAATTCAACACCATAATAATATGAAAATAATCATTATAGATTGCTAGTGATACTTCTTATTCTTTTCATGGTTTACATAAATATCTGCAGGCTTGCTTAAAACCAGTTTTAGAAACTACAAAGGGATTTGGAAGATCGAGAGCTCCTTGTTATTAAAATAAAGGGTTCGTTTAAATTGTCAGTGAAGTTAAATCTGCTTCCCAAATATTATTATTTTTGGTTACCATAGAAAGTAGGAGAATCCTGCTCTTTCACAGTCTGCAACTGGACTCAAGAAGAAACACGTGAAAAGACAAACAGATGAAGTGCACTCAATTCAGTTGATAATCTACTTAAATGGTGAGATAATGCAATTGTAAGGAGAAAGGAATGAATCTGGAATGCCAATGTTTAAATGTCTATACATCAATGTCTGTAATTAGCTGTTTATCAATCATCCATCTCATGTGCTGGCTTAGTTCAGTATGTGCAAAATAGAAAGTTTAACTTAGCTTTCCAGAACTATTGCACAAAATTCTTTCCTGGTGATTCATGGTCACCTTTCCTAGGATTCCTTTCCCTTTGTAATTGTACATGTATGGCCCTCTGGTAAATGACCAAAAAATAAATTGCTATTACATAGAAATTGATCTTTATAATTTCAAAAGTCTATTTTCCTAAGTTATTCCAAGTAGGTACAAAGTTATTAACAGTAAAGCTTGAGATACAAGGTACAAAAGGAACTGATACCAAATGTACAATGATAGCCAAGATGGCATTAAAAAAAAAAAGTCGGGACATGATTTTTATTTTAGGATTAATCTGGAAATTGTTTTTATCAGTGAGTGATCTCATCAATTGGAACTTTTGTTTTTAGTTGGTTTTTATTTTGTTTCATGGTACTAACACTCTCCCAGTCACCTGGCCTAAAGATACTAGTTATACTTAGTTTCTCCATGTCACTTACACAATGTTGTGTCAGAATTTTTTCCATTGTATTATATAAGATCTTCCATTTTCCCTGATCTTCTACCTCAGTATAGACCTTGGAACTGTTCTTCATGCCTGCACCATTTTCCAGCAACCACCTGTCTCTACTCTGCTCACTGTCCATGGCATTCACATTTCACCAAGTCATACTGTTCCCTGAGACCTATAAGTTGCATGTAACAATGTAGGAACTTCCATTATAGGCTTTATCTAGATGTTGTTCTTATCAATAAGTGATCAATAATATCAGCACTGCAAAACTCAAGAGACAAAAGTGTCAAAAGATAGCTAAACTGATGGCAGACTGGGAGAACCTACAAGAAGGAGAACATTGTTAGAGCTATATAGACTTGACTAAAGATTACACTGTAATGTAATTGGAGAATAACAGAACCTCTATTAATGATGATTGAGCTTTGAGTGACTATAAATTAAGAGATTGCAGAGTCTCTGTATTTCTGATTAACTACATTAATAAAAGGAAGTACCATCCCAGGTGCTATTAATGTAACACAAGTACAAATTGGGGCATGGAGGGAAAGGTTGTATAGGAACCAGGTCAACAAGATAGATATGAACTGCGCCAGAGTTCCTGCTGACCAGTGGGAGCACAAGCCAGGGCCCAGGACCACCTTCAGGGACTGCCCTGGGAGCCCAGCCAAGGACAGACACTAGACTGCTAGCTGCCAGCCACAGGGGAACCCATACCCAGGAGAAGGACTGCCTATGGGAATCCCTGTGAGAGACTCAGCCTAAGTGAGGCCTGGATCACCCCCAGTTCCACACCAGCATTCCTGCTGACCAGCGGGAGCACAGGCCAGGGCCCAGGACCACCTTCAGGGACCACTGAGGGAGCCCAGCAAAGGCCAATCCCACTGCCATCTTGAGTTACCTCCACTACCGCCACCACCATCTTTAGGGGCAGTAGTGTCCATTTGGGGACACCTGCTGGGGACTGGAAGTGAACTCCAAGGTGAGATACAGGTCATCTGTAGTGTCACTACAAAATTATAGGGTAGAAAACGCAATATTTCAGATCAGCATTGCAAGAAAGGAAGATACATAATCAACATGAAAAAACAAGGAAAGAAAGTGCCCCAAATAAACATAGATACTACAATAATAGAATCCATTGACAGCACAGTTGATGAAATGTCAGAGAAAGGATTCAGAATGTACATAATTAAAATGTCTGCGAATTAAAGAATGACTTAAGTGAGCAAATACAGGCAAAAATTGATCAATCCAACAAAGAAATAGGAGAGCAAATAAAGGCAACCATTGATCACTCTAACAAAGAGATAAGAGAGCAAACACAGGTAGCAAAAGATTACTTTAAGAAAGAGCTAGAGATTGTGAAAAAAAAAACCAATCAGAAATTTTTGAAATGAAGGAAACAATAAACCAAATAAAAAACTCCATAGAAAGCATCACCAGCAGACTAGATCACTTGGAAGACAGAACCTCAGATAATGAAGAAAAAATATACAATCTTGAAAATAAAGTTGACCATAGAGAGAAGATGGTAAGAAATCATGAATAGAACATACAAGAATTATGGAATAGCATCAAAAGACCAAATCTAAGATTTATCAGGATAGAAGAAGGCACAGATTTTTAAACCAAAGGAATGCACAATCTCTTCAATGAAATAATATCAGAAAATTTCCCAAACATGAAAAATGAATTGGAAAATCAAATACAAGAGGCTTACAGGACACCAAATGTACAAAATTACAACAGATCTACACCAAAGCACATTATAACAAAAATGCCTAGCATACATAATAAGGATAGAATTTTAAAGGCCACAAGAGAGAGGAACCAGATTACATATAGGGGGAGACCAATTTGGATCTCAGCAGATTTTTCAACCCAGACCCCAAAAGCCAGGAGATCATAGAACAACATATACCAATCTCTGAAAGAAAATGGATGCCAACCAAGAATCTTATATCCAGCAAAACTGAGCTTCAGATTTGATGATGAAATAAAAATCTTCCATGATAAACAAAGTTAAAAGAATTACAGCAAGAAAGCCTGACTATACAGTATTCTCAGCAAAATATTCCATGAGGAGGAAATGGTAATCCACAATGAAAATGTACAATGACAGCAACTACACTAAAGGAAAGGCCAATCAAAGGAGAAACCAAGTCAAGATAAAAACCAAAAATAAACCACAATGACCAGAATTACTAATCATATTTCAATAACAACTCTGAATGTGAATTGTCTAAACTCATCAATTAAAAGACAAAGACTGACAGACTGGATTAAAAAAAAAAAAAAAGACCCAACAATATGTTGCCTTCAAGAGACTCATCTAACAGGAAAAGACATCCATAGACTAAAAGTGAAAGGGTGGGAATAAACGTATCACTCACATGGACTGCATAAACAAGCAGGAGTTTCCATCCTCATATCAGATAAAGTGGACTTCAAACCAAAGTTAGTGAAAATTGATAAAGAAGAACATTTCATACTGCTTAAGGGAATCATACATCAACAAGACATAACAATCATAAATATCTATGCCCCAACAATCGGGCATGGATGTATATCAAATACTTCTCAACTACAAGAATCAAATAGGCTACAACACAGTAATACTTGGTGACTTCAACACAGCTCTCTCACCACTGGATAGATCTTCCAAACTAAAACTAAACAAAGAAACCACAGAACTCCATAAAACAATCAATAATTTAGGGTTAACAAATATATATAAAATATTCCATCCATCAACAAGTGAATACACTTTTTTCTCAGCAGCACATGAATCCTTCTCCAAAATAGATCATAGGTTATGTCACAAAGCAAGTCTTAGCAAACACAAAAAAATATTGATACTACACTGCATCCTATCTTACCACAATGGAATAAAATTAGAAATCAATGAAAGATCAAAAAATAGAAACTAGGGCTGGGGTTGTGGCTCTGTGGTACAGCGCTTGCCTAGCATGTGTGAGGCACTGGGTTCAATTCTCAGCACCGCATATAAACAAGCGAATAAAATAAAGGTCCATGGACAACTAAAAAATATTTAAAAAAATAGAAACTACTCCAACACCTGGAAACTAAATAATATGCTATTGATATTAAATAAAATTGAATGATGCATGGATAACAGAAGACATCAGGGAAGAGACAAAAAAATTCTTAGAGGTAAATGAAAACTTTGATACAACATATCAAAATCTCTGGGACACCATAAAGGCAGTGCTACAAGAAAAGTTCATTGCATTAAGCTCATTCATTAAAGGAAGAAAAAGTCAACAAAAAAATGACTTGACTCTACATCTCAAAGCCCTAAAAAAAGAAGAACAAACCAACACCTAAAGAAGTAGGAGACAGGAAATAATTAAAATCAGGGCTGAAATCAATGAATCTGAAGCAAAAGAAACAATTCAAAAACTGACAAAACAAAAAGATGGTTCTTTGAAAAAACAAACAAAATTGACCAACCCTTAGCCACCCTAATGAAAAGGAGAGAGAAAACCCAAATTACTAAAATTTGTGATGAAAAAGAAAATATCACGACAGACACTACTGAAATACAGAGGCTAATTAGAAACTATTTTGAAAATGTATACTCCAATAAAATAGAAAACCCTGAAGACATCGACAAATTTCTAGAGGCATATGACCTACCCACACTGAACCAGAAGGTCATATACAACTTAAACAGATAAATTTCAAGCAAGGAAATAGAAGATGCCATCAAGAGCCTGCCAACCAAGAAAAGCCCAGGACCAGATGGATTCTCAGCTGAGTTCTATAAAACCTACAAAGAAGAATTAATACCAATACTCCTCAAACTAGTTCGTGAAATAGAAAAGGACAGAACCCTTCCAAACCCTTCTATGAGGTATCACCCTGATACCAAAACCAGACAGAGACACATCAAAGAAAGAAAATTTCAGACCAATATGCTTGATGAACATAGGTGCAACAATTCTCAATAAAATTTTGGCAAATCGCATACAAAAATGTATTAAAAAGATCACCACCATGATCAAGTGGGGTTCATTACAGGGAGGCAAGATTGGTTCAACATAGAGAAATCAATTAACGTAATCCATCACATCAATAGGCTTAAAGATAAGAATCATATGATTATAACAATTGATGCATAGAAAGCATTTGACAAAATACAGCACCCTTTTATGTTCAAAACACTAGAAAAACTAGGGATAGTAGGAACTTACCTCAACATTGTTAAAGCTGTCTATGCTAAACCCAAGGTCAACATCATCCTAAATGAAGAAAAATTGGAAGCATTCCCTCTAAAAACTGGAACAAGACAGGGATGCCCTCTTTCACCACTGCTAGTCAACATAGTCCTTGAAACATTAGCCAGAGCAATCAGACAGATAAAAGAAATTAAAGAGATATGAATAGGAAAAGAAGAACTCAAATTATCTTTATTTGCCAATGACATGATTCTTTACTTATAGCATCCAAAAAATTCCACCAGAAAATTTCTAGAATCAATAAATGAATTCAGCAAAGTAGCAGGATATAAAATCAACACCCATAAATCAATTGCATTTCTATACATCAGTGATAAACCCTCTAAAAGAGAAATTAGGAGAACTATCCTATTCACAATAGCCTCAAAAAATAAATACTTGGGAATCAATTTAACAAAAGAAGTAAAAGACCTCTACAATGAAAACTACAGGACACTAAAGAAAGAAATTGTACAGACCTTGGAAGATAGAAAAATCTCCCATGCTTCTGGATAGGCAGAATAAATATTGTCAAAATGGCCATACTTCCTAAAGTGCTATATGGATTCAATGCAATTCCAATTAAAATTCCAACATGATTCCTTATACAAATAGAAAAGGCAATCATGAAATTCATTTGGAAGACTAAGAGACCCAGAATATCCAAAGCATTCCTTAGCAAGAAGAGTGAAGCAGGAGGTATCACAATACCAGATCTTAATCTATACTACAAAGCTATAGTAACAAAAATGGCATGATACTGGCACCAAAATAGACATGTAGACCAATGGTACAGAATAGAAGGCAGAGACAAACCCACTTACATACAGTTACCTTATACTAGAATAAGGTGCTAAACACGTACACTGAAGAAAAGATAGCCTCTTCAACAAATAGTGCTGGGAAAACTGGAAATCCATATGCAGCAAAATGAAAGTAAATCCCTATCTCTCAGCATGCACAAAATTCAACTCGAAGTGGACCAAGGACCTGGGAATTAGACCAGAGACCCTACGTCTAATAGAAGAAAAAAATAGGCCCAAATCTTCATCATGTCAGATTAAAACCTTACTTCCTTAACAAGACTCCTATAGCACAAGAAGTAAAATCAAGAATCAATAAATGGGCTGGGGCTGTAGCTCAGTGGTAGCGCGCTTGCCTAGCACGCGTGAAGCACTGGGTTCGAGCCTCAGCACCACATATAAAAAAAAACAATAAATGAATAAAATAAAGATCCATCAACAACTAAAAAAAAATTAAAAAAAAAAAAAGAATCAATAAATGGATGGATTCAAACTAAAAAGCTTCTTCTCAGCAAAAGAAACAATCAATGAAGTGAACAGAGAGCCTACATTCTGGGAACAAATTTTTGCCACACACACATTCGATAGAACACTAATCTCCAGGATATATAAAGAACTCAAAGAACTTAACACCAAAAAATCAAACAACTCAACCAATAAATAGACTAAGGAGCTGAACAGACTCTTCTCAGAAGAAGGTATACAATCGATCAACAGACATATGAAAAGATGCTCAACATCTCTAGCAATCAGAGAAATGCAAATCAAAACTACCCTAAGATTTCATCTCACACCAGTCAGAATGGCAATTATCAAGAATACAAACAACAATAAGTTTTGACGAGGTTGTGGGGGAAAGCCACACTCATACGTTGCTGGTGGGACTGCAAATTGGTACAACCAATCTGGAAAGCAGTATGGAGATTCCTTAGAAAACTTGGAATGGAACCACCATTTGACCCAGCTATCCCACTCCTTAGTCTATACCCAAAAGACTTAAAAACAGCATACTACAGTGATGCAGCCACTTCAATGTTTATAGCAACTCAATTCACAATAACTAAACTGTGGAACCAACCTAGATACCCTTCAATAGATGAATGGATAAAGAAACTGTGGTATATATACACAATGGAATTTTATCAGCAAAAAAAGAGAATAAAATTATATCATTTACAGGTAAATGGATGGAGTTGAAGAATATCATGCTAAACAAAGTAAGACAATCCCAAAAAACCAAATGCTGAATATTCTCTCTGAGAAGTGGATGCTGATGCATAATGGAGGAAGGGACACAGGAAGAATGGAGGAACTTTGGTCAAAGGGGAGGGAAGGGGAAGGGGGCATGGGGACAGTAAAGATGGTGGAACAAGATGTACATCATAGCCCTAGCTTCATGTATGACTGCATATATGATATGATTCTACATCACGTACAATCAGAGAAATGAAAAGTTGTGCTTCATCTGTGTACAATGAATCAAAGTTCATTCTGCTATCATGTATACCTAAGTAGAATTTTAAAAAAAACCAAGTTAGATATGAACCAGCATTGACCATGCTAGCAATAATTTTCTGACCACAGCAGAGTAAAGATCATCACTGATTTTTCAGAGAAAAGAGATTGAAAAATAATATTAGGAGTCTACAGCCTGATATTTTAAAAATATAATTATATAAATTACATGTTGTTTGTATTTCTCTGCGAGCACAATGATGCTTTTACTCCTAGTATGCAGTATTGAGATACCTGCTTTAAGGTATCATCATCTCAACTAAAACTTGCAGTCAATACTCTGCCTCCCAAAATACATACCAGGTAAACACCAGGTAATGCTATTTTACCTAGGGTTATTCTTAGTTCCTTATGTAAATGTCAGATTATGTGTTTATATACACTAACTTCATTGATACTTAGAAGAAAGCATTGAGTTATATAGAATTATTTATTTCATTTAGAGATAAGACAATGACTTTCAAAATGTTAACTGACTTGCCCAAGAGCAGTGACCACATTACTGACTCTCTCATAATGCCTTATGAAGAGACTGGATTGGCCCATATAGAAGGGATAGCAATGGCATGGGTGCCAGGCTTCAGGTCTCTGGGAACAGAAATGATGCCAAAATAGGAAGAGCCTAGACTTTTTTCAAATTTGAGTTAAAGAAACCAAGACGAGTCAATTCAACCAAAGATTAGAAGTAAGAGGGAAAGAAGATAAAACCAAGGCTCAGGAAACCAACCAAACAGGAGCAGGCCCAATGTTCCTAGGCAATTGCTGTAAACAGAGATGAAGTATCCATAGCTTGCCCTGACTGGCTTTGGTATCCTAAAGATGTGGAGATTTCCTGGTCAGAGAATATTACAGCATGAATAAGTTATAAAATTAAGATTCAAGGTCTAGTTTTCTGTTTGCATTTACTATTATTTCATTCTCTGTTTCCAATATATTTCAGGTCTAATCTATCTGTATATATAGGAGAAAAGAGCTTAGCTCTGAAGACATTTGAGGAAGGGTCTAGTGAATAAACATCCATGATTGCTATAAGAAATCTGGCCTTTAAATATTGACAGAAGCTACTTGTTTCATTCCTAGCTTAGCTGATTTCAGAGTCAGTGTTTCTGTTATAAATTCAGAAATTCTTGGGAATTAAAAACTTCACCATTGGGTGAAGTTTCTCTATCGGGTAGGTTTCAGAAGCCACTATACCTAGAGAAACAAAATTAGACAGAATGGCTTTCTAGATCCAAGTGAGGTTGGTTTTAATAAGAAGACTTTTTATTAAAAATAATTGTTGAAGCACATGACCTACCCATATTTAAGTATAAATAGAAAATAAATCTATTTCAACACTTATTCAGGATGATTTTAAAGTTATTCCCGCTTGAGACATAATTACCCTTACTACATTGTAGCAATAATTATGAGTGGGTTATACTAAAATTTAATTGGACATCAATAAGCTAATACTATAATGGCTATACTCTAAGACTTCAGCAACCTTGAGTAATTCCTTAGGGCCTGCAGACAGACTAGCAGCAGAACCATGGTCTCTGCAGGAAATAAGCAAGGTCTGGGTGGGAACCATCTGAATCTAATTTCACAACTCTTTCACAACTGTCATTTTTATAAGCCTCACATTTTATTTAAATGGAAAAAGTTACTACATGGCTTTTGACTGTTAAGTGATTTTGGAAGTGCCCATAAATCTTTATGAAATCCAATTTGTTTCCAGCTTGTTAATAGTTTAAAGAATGGGTAAAAAAGTTTTTCATAGCTCCATAAGAAAAAAAATTTATGGAATTGAATTAAATTTTGGTAGCTTGACTGAAATGAATATTTGTTATGGAATCCATGCTGGTATTGACAATAGATATTGCCAATGGGTAGTTTTGCATTTTTGCAACTTTGAGTTCCCTAAACAGTGTACAAAATAGAAACCATATAGCAGAATGAGGATAGGGGCAGGACTGAACTTTTCCTACTGTCCTCATAACAGACTGCTTTTCTAAACCAGAATATCAAAAGCAGCAGATATTATTTAAGCCAAGATAACTGTCTTTAACAACAACAACAAAAAACTCCCAGATTTCATAACCCTATTTGATAATCTTTCACAGACAGAAATCCCAAATGTGCTTTCACTCCAAAGCAGAGGAATGCCTTATTTTCCATGAAAGAACTCAGTTAAGAAACAGGAGGCATACACAGGCTGAGAATATTGTTTGAAGTGAAATGATAGTCTGACTTGTAAACAACATCAAAAGGTCTCCTGTATGGGAACTGAACTGAAGAAACACTTGTCTGAGGGTAAGCCTGGGTATTTTATGTCTCTCTGTATTTGTAACTTAGATGCCTTTTAACAGATAAAATCTGCCCTATCTTCTTCTGGAACCTCCCAGAGCACTTGTCAGTGTCTGAAACCTCAGGACTGATCTGCCACTAGGAGGATCTCCCATCATAACAAGAATGGCTCTGATATCCTTCCATTTGTCTGTGTTGTGAGTGCTGTCCAGTCTACCGGAGATACTTTATTTTTAAACTTCTTTGTCTTGATAAACACATTTTAGGCTTCAGCAAGTAAACTACAGTTAAGTTCCATTTTATTTGAATTTATCCAGCCTATATATTCAATCTTTCTCTCAGTGAATACCTACCCTATCCTGGGCACCGTGCTTCATACTATAAATGCAAACTAGACAGAATCCTAACACTCAAGGAAATTACTGCATATATACATGAAGTTAGTGTACAATGAATAAATGGTACACTTTTAAAAATGCAACATTCCATGTAGGAACAAAAAATCAGATGTTAAATCTTACTGGTGCCACTGTCCCTGTGTCATGGTGCTGGGCTGAGCAATCAGCATGTGATTGTGTTGCTATATTTTACATAAGTGGATAGAAAGGTCAAGCTCTGAGAAGATCAGAATGTCTTGAAATTTTAAGTGAGCTTATAACACTTATGTGATCTAATGATGTGTTTGAGAGCAGGGTAAGCTTTGGATATACTTGGAGATTTTTTAAGAAATTTGATTCAAATATAGAGTAGAAGCATTTCAAAGGGATGGACTAAAATCTTCTAGTAGAGTGGGGACCTTGTCCTTGAGAACCCCACGAGACCAAGACATTGCTTTCTGCATTTTTTGGTAACTGGCAAAACAAACTTGGAGCCAAGGCAGCTCTGCTGTCAATTATGATGGAGAGTGACTATTACACACACACACACACACAACATGCTTTGTAAACTTGTGCCCTGTTAAAGTGATAGAAAAAAAAGTAGATAAATTGTGGAATTAGTTACCTATCAACATTTGTGTGCAAGATTTGCACAAAATAGGTCACATGCACTGCACTCTAAGCAGTATTTTCAATTAGTTGTAGATCATAAATTTTAAATGGGTTCTGAGTGAAGGGGTGAGCTGAAATTTCAGGAATAAGTCCTTAGGAAAACCCACTGGGCACCCTTAGGTAGAGACAAAACAATCCCCGTGATAGCAAAATACCTGGAGGATGTCTTCTAAGTGCTTCTCAAACTTTATCACATGTATGAACCATTTGGAGGTCTTATTAAAATGCAAACTCTGAGTAGGTCTGGGGTGGGGGTCGTGATCTTGCATTTCTGACAGGTGCCCAGGTGATACCCTAGCTGGTAGGCTATGGATCACACTTGACCAGTACAGTTTTAAGGTAGCACTCTTAGTTGAGTTTCATTAGACAGTTACCCTAGTATAGTATAAAGCCTATTGTCAGAAATACCAGGAAAAAAAAAAAACTGAACTGAGAAGCTAAGTATAAATCATTCTTTTCTGCCAATATCTTGTGGTTGAGAAATTAAATTAGACTATATAATGAAAATCTACTTTGACATTTAGTTATAAGCCATATTAATCCTTTTTTATGATGAGATAAAATTTCACAGTATGCTATCTTTTACTACCAGAATCAATGAATTGTTGGAAATACTGTCTCTCAGTCTGGATATTGTCCTGGTAAAATTTCTAGTGAGTATTACACTTTTAAATTAAATTAAATCCTTCATTTTTTGATACCACCAAACGAAACTATTTGTAGAAGACTTATCTGTTGCCTGCCTTCCTTCCTTCCTTCCTTCCTTCCTTCCTTCCTTCCTTCCTTCCTTCCAGGAGGAGAAGGCTGAGGAGAAGGAGAGGAAAAGGAAGAGGAGGAGGTGACACACAGGAGGAGAGGGTAACAGCTTCCATAGTAACTCAAGTTCATAATGAGTTTAATTAATAATAAAAGGGGAAAATACAGGAAGCAATTTTCTAGCTGTATCTTTACTAGGACTTTGATTTTAAAAAGCCCTCTAATTCTTGATAATGAATAAGATTTCTGTGAATTCTAATCTTAACATCAAACGTTTACTTTGGTAGATTCTCCCAAGTAGTTGATCTTTTTTCATCACAGAAAGCTTCATCACTTAAATCTTTAGATGTTTGCAGCCTGCTGTGGGCTCTCTAAGTACATCACTGATGTACCGTGATTTTGAAGAATATTATTTGATTCTATAAAACCATTCCTTTGTCCAGTGTTACCATATGGTGTTCTGAAGAGGACTAGTTCTGTGGACCAGAGTATTATTATTTACCAAGTGTGAGTTTTGTGGTCATGTAAGTTTGGAAAAATTTAGGTACCTTAATTCTCTCTTGGACATCCACAGATCACATTAATATTTGAAAATTTCTGAGAATAAATGTGCTGCATTCTATTTATCACGGGGTTTCTCAAATTTGTTTGTCCACAGAGCATACTTGGGGGAATGTTTGCTTTTTTCTCTTGTTGGAGAAGGTAGCTTTTTCCACATTGGTCAAGCTTTTGGTTTAGTGGTGAAATGGACAGAATGATGCCCTTCCTATCATCAGAAAAAGAAAACCTTTGCAGAAGTATCCCCAGCTGGCTTTCTCTAAGACATATTATTAGACAATCAGGACATGCTGAGCCGTGTGGGATGCCAAGCAGGGAATGAGTAAAAAGGAGAATGGGGTATCAGGATGCAATTGGAGTGGAGCCTCATTTGGTAGAGCTGATGCATCAGATATTGGAGCAGTGTTAGTGGGAAAGAGAGAAAGGCTTCTGAGGAGCGACTCATGGTGCCTATAGACTTGCAAAACAAAGGTATCTGCTGCTTTCACTACTTTGGAACTGCTTCAAGTCACCTTCTATTTTCCTTTCTGCAAAACCATTTTTATTGATGCTTTCATTCTTGTCCCCTTGCTGCCAGTCCTTCACACTGCTGCTGGGATGACCATTTGAAAGCATGAGTCAAGTCAGGTTACTTCCCTGCTCAAACCCTTCCAATGGCTTGCCATTTCATTTAGCATAATCTCCATCCCCTTGATTATGGGTAAGAGACTCTGGAGTTTTGCAACCACACCTCATCACCTCATGCTTTATTTGTTTTGTTCTGGTTCTAGCTTCTTTCTGTTCCTCCAAATGACCTAGCTTTTTCTTTTCTTTTTTTTTTTGAACCTCATGCTCTCAGCACTTTCTATTTTCTGCCCCGAAGTTTCATTTCTTTAGATTTTCACCTCACTTTCTTCTTATTCCCTGCACATGTCACCTTCTTATGGACAACCTCTCTGATCAGGCTAAGATACCTGCTTTCTCTTTATTATATGCTCATTTTGTCAGTTTTCTACTTTCTTTTCTGTCACCTGCACTAAACTATTAAAACATGAGTTGATCTTGTTTGGCTCTGAGTGCAGTGGTACACACCTGTAATCCCAGTATCTCAGGAGGCTGACGCAGGAGGATCATGAGTTCAAAGCCAGCCTCAGCAACTTATTGAGGCTGAAGCAACTTAGAAAGACCCTGTCTCTGAATAAAACATGAAAAAGGGCTGGGATGTGGCTCAGTGGTTAAGTGCCCTTGGGTCCAATCCCCAGTACCAAAAACAAACAAATAGCAACAACAACAAAAAACTTTTGTCATGTTCTATTTCATTTAAACCTAAAGATGAGGCTGAATTCATCAAACATTGTCAAAACTAAAAAGCTGCATTTATATAAAGCTTGATATTAAAGTTCTATGGATTGAAACCCATTTGGAACTGTATCTGAGCCCTAGGCTGACATCAGTAACTACATCACTATCATGTTGGATGTTGGAATTAGAGAGGTTTTTTAAATCAATATAAAGGACAGTGTATTATAAAATATTAGAAGGGACCAGTTCTTAAAGTATATCACAAATTCAAGTGGACAAGGAAACACCTCTCGATTAGAATCTAAGATGCCTTCCATCTGGGTTTTGAATTCTGGTTTTCCACTTACTGAAAGAGTGATACATCATTTAACATTCAAATTCTATTTAAAGGAAACTTCTTTAGAAATATTCTCAAAGACATTGAAATTCAACTCTAGATTATCCATACTTACCAGAAAATTTTGTTTTGGTTGTATATTGTTTTAACTATAAAGAACCCAAACTAATTTTTCTTATATGAAGGAACATTTTGAGTACAGATAATATTGTTAGACCTTCATACTTAGCCTGATTTCCATTCTGTTTTTAAAGCTTATTGCTTACCTATAATACTTTGTCTATAATTCTATATATCAAATTCAAGGAATAAGATTTATATTAGAAGTTTGATTTAAAATGTGGAACTAATTAAAGACATTCAGTTTTAACTTATGGCCTTAGTCCCAGAAATTTTATATTAGCCATGTAAAGCCTTCTGAGCTACTAGAAAAATTGGATTCAAATTAAAACAAGAGGTTATTTTTCAAAATGCTTTGTAGTTATGTCAGTGGCCTAATGGCAAATTAAGTAAAATTTGCTCCATTAAGAATGCTTTATATACAATCACTATAATCTCATTTAAGCCCAAGGATGGGCAAAACACAGCCTCCTTTTGGACAGTAGATACAGAAATGTTCAATAAGCTGAAGCTGGCTAAGAAGTGGCTATAGCCAGGAGCTGTTGGCTGTTTACCAAGTCTTTCTCCGTTATTCCCAGGTACTATGGTTGGACCAAAAAGTGGCCACCAAGCAAGAGAATACATTTTCTAGCACTGCCACCCCTTCCTCTTCCTTGCTGCAAAGCATGACTGTATATGACTTCATATTTCACCAGAGGAAAAAAGCAGAAGTGATATATGCCTCTTCTAGTCCTAGGACTCAAAACATTGGGCATTTATTCTTCGATGCTCTTGACCCCCATCCCTGAACTGGAATAAATTCTACGTAAAGGAAACTTCCTTAGAAGACATTCCTTATGGAGAAAAGAAAAATATGCCAGATGATGACAGAAAAATAAAATGGATAGGACTTGGATCTCTGAATGACTGTGTGGAACAGCAGCCTACCTACTTGTTCTAGATTGATCTGTGGAGAAGAAGTAAATAATTTTTAAAGCTACTCTATTTTTAAGACTCACTGTGATCACATTTTAGCAGCTTTGTCTTTACATTAAATGACACTGGGAATAAAGTCCTCTTTGGTGAACTCCCACTCCACTTTGATGTTCTTCTCCCATCCTGATGCCACTTCATTCTCCGGGACCCTGGGAAGCTACCTGAGTGTGTGTCTGTTCTAGATTCTTTTCCTTATGCTGCCTGTTTTTGTTTTGTTTTGTTTTTCTCCAAGTCTCAAGTCCTGTTTCACTTATATTTAGCTATCTGGCTCTTTCAAAGGGCTCTGATTAAATTCAGTCAGTTTTTTTGAATGCTTATAGACCACTGCTTCTCCTACAGGCCCTCATTTCCCCTGAGATTGGTGACTTAATTTAAATGAATGGATTTTTTTATTGGCAGCTCAAGCAGAAGCCCACAGATCATGTCTGTCTAACGTATTCTACAATGCTAAGCATCCTCTTGTGTATGGAAAAGAACCCTTCTCCTTTCAGATTCTCAGGCTAGAGCAGGGGTCAGCATCCCCTAAAAGAGAAAGAATAAAAAAAGAGAAGCTGAGTTTTCAACGTGTTTTTTTTTTCTTTGCCAATGTTTCTCTATTTTAGCACGAGATTATTCCAATTTTTAATCTGAAAAAAATAGGCTTAATTTATACAACCATGAAGTAAATATCTGTCGCTTCCTATCCACTATCTGTAAGTAAATTTAACTGAGGAGACTGTGCAACTTAGGTTTCATAGGTTCCCATTTACTTATTTCAACAAATTTGAAGATGATATTTCTGAGTACCGCCTTAGATTTTTAAACTTAATCTGTCTTTGTGAGAATGGAAATGAAACAAGTTGTAGATGATACTGTTTAAGAAAATTCATGTTCTCTCAGCCTCCTCACTTACAAACCAGAGAAGAGTAGGTGCTCATTCCATAGGTCATCCTGTGTGAAGCACTACAGCGCTTTCCACACCTCCAGATGCAGAGAGACAAGAGGTAACTACTGGGTCATGGTCAACAAATAAAGAGGATGCAAATAGAATACTAGTGCTTTTTTTTTTTTTTTTTTTAACAATTTCAGTAGCTATTGTTTTGTGAAGCTTTAGTTACAGTTCTATATGAATGGGAGGGAGTGTGTACACCTGTTCGTGATACAAAATGTCTTACTATTAAAAATAAAATTTTGAAAAACTTTGCTTTAGTTCATCTCAGTTTGGAAACAGGGTTGCTCCTCTCTGTGGGTGACCACCCATTGCCTTAGTGTCACTGAACCAAGTCTCCTGGCTTAATCTCTAAGCCCTTCAGTACCATGGAATCATAAACTATACATTTATGTATCAGTGAGCCAGGGACAAAGCCATCTTTTTGCAAAATTATTGAATTCTCTCTGATTCTGTAAAAATAAATCCCCAAGTCCCAACACTGCTGTAGATTGCACAAGAACACTATGTTGACAAAGAAAAAGAAAATGTCTCTTCAATACGAATTTGTTCTTGGTCACTAAGTGAATTTAACGCGTGGATTAAACATGTGGCTCTCTAATTTTAAATCTCCTTAATCATATACAGTTCCATGCTATAACTTTTCAAAGTACCAAATAGATTCTTCTGGCGAAAGGATCAATGTACAATTTAACAGCTTTGAGGACAGATTATTTATTTCAATAAAAGAGCTTGTTCAGCTTCAGGCTGAGATCTGTTTGTAGATTCTCCTACAGATTATCTTTTGGAGGAGGAGTTTAGGAAATAATTTTTTATTCTAAATTAAAAATATGTTTTACTTGTTAGGACACAAATATCTTAAAGTTATTTGCATATTACATTTAGATTTTAAATTTTCATGCATAGTATTGTTCATATTCCAGAGGAAATTACTTATGGCTAGATGCATTTATTTAATTGTTATACATATTAAAATGTATAAAACATTCACCAACACACTCAAAAACATAAATCAAAGGAAAGGAGAAATTCCTGACTGATTGCCTTAGTTAAAAATACTGACACACTAGTTTATCTTATGAATGATCATATCCAGTAGCTGAACTAATAACCTGCATCCTTGTCTATTCTACACTGCAGAGAAAACTCTGAGCACAAACATGATTGAATTAACAGAGGAAAATATTTATATTGCCCGGAAATGTGGTTTAACTTTTTAGCTCTAAAATATTCTACTTTTTAGAAATCATTCTCTGAGAATAATCTGTAAATTCATTCATTTACTCAAAAGTACCAATTTAAGATAAAATATCAAAACTCGAGTCTTAAGAATTGGTTATAATAATTTGACTTATTCTAAAATCATATTCTTAGTCCTTGAATTGAGAGCTAATTATTGAGCATTTGAAAGTTTTGTCAAACTGTTCCCCCTCTTCCCTACATAATACTATTGAAAAATGGTACTCAAATAATCTATAAACTTTACATATTCACTAAAACTTCACCATAATATATAACAGTTTAGGAGACTAAATTAGCAGGAAAAGTATTTGAAAATATGTAAAAAAAAAACAAAGAGCATATTTTCAGGCTTCTCTAATACAAAATTTATGATCACTCACTTAGGGCCTAGGGTGCAGTTTATCTTTTCACATTACCTTTTAAGGAGATGGAAAGGAAAATAGTGGGGGGCGGGGGAGAAAGGGAGGAGGGAAAGCCCCTTGTTAAGCAAATGAATGAGCACTTTGGAGGAAGGCTGTTTTCAAGCACTGGATCAGTGTACCAACACCATAATTGTCACACAGACAAAGGCTGCTCTGCTGCTCTGCCTGCCCTTTGATATGGAAACCACAAATCGCTGCTTCTTTGATAAAACAGAATCTCTAGACAGCAGCCCTTGGGTCCTGCTGGCTTATAGAGTAAATACTTCTACTTTATCAGACACTACTTTCCTTCTAATAAATTTGGATCACAAGAGGTTTTTAGTGCTTTGGCCTTCTTTACAAAGCACCAAGGAGATTTTAGTGCATTGGCCTCCTCACCTGGTGGGTCATTAAACCAGCGAGGGTTCAGAGAGTGGATAAGTGGAAGGCATTTCCAAGAATGTAGTTTTTTTTTCTTTTTTTCTTTCCCTAAAAAAAATTCCTTAAGTTTGCTTTTGAACTTTGAAAGACAATTTTTGAGTTAGCATTTTCTTGTTATTTTAGGATGTGAACAGTGGTACATCCGGGAGCTGTCAGTTCAGTTGTGCTCCATCATTTTGTGGTACCTTGTATTCTCCTAAATAGATACAAACAAAGCCACTTCACCCCTTGAAAATATTAACCTTGGCGATTTAACAGCAGACTGAGATACACCAATTATCAGCCCAAGGAACATTTTTGGCAAACAGATATTTTCTATTAAAAGAAGTTTCAGTGTATCAGTAAAAATCCTGCCAGGAAATAGAGGGCATACTCCAAAAGGGTAAATGAAGAGAATTTGATCAAGGCATTATTTAAAGGTGTGAGGTCAGGGTTATAGGTAGCTAAAAAGGGGTAGTAACACTCCAGTATCCCCTTTAGATTTAAAGAGCAAGGCAAGGGAGCAGTTACTGGTCCCAAAGAGAATGTAGACATAAGAGCTATCTGACAGGAGCCGTGACTGCTGAGGAACCAAGCTGCCCACAGCCAAAGTGGGCCATAGGATAAAATCCCCCCCAATTCTCCTCCACTTGATGTCTTCTGCTGGAGCCTCCCAGTGGCTACGTTTCAACCAGAAGTCCAAGGTTGGGGATGCATTTAAGGTAGCCTGTAGAAGTGGGCCTCTTGACAGCCAGAGTAGAATGGAGGTGAAAGCAGGATGGGCCTGGAGGAGCAGGACTGCCCAAAACATTTGCATTTCCTAAAAGCTGAACTTGAGAGCACTTTGTAAAAGAAAATACACTGATTAAACGCTTATGGAGAGCAGTGTCAGTGTTTTTGAACGAGTGTTTGTGACATCTTTTTGGTTTAACAATTAGTCTAACTTCTTTAAAAAGGCAGGACATCACCACTCTGAAAATACAGAATATCTTTTAATCCCTGAAAAATCAACCTCACTTTCTACTTCTTCCCCACCCACTTGCTTAAGGTAGAATAACATGGCTGAGCAAACTGATGGTGAAATAGGCAGAGACAGATTTGAGTCCTTCATCAACCTTAATATTTCACTAGCTCCAAAGCCCCAGGTTCAATCATTTCCTCAACTAAACCCTTCTCACATGACCTGGGGTCAAGGGGGTGAAGTTGGAAACAGTCGAAAGAAGGGTTTAATATTGACTCCCTGGATTTACCAATACAATGTCATCTTTACAGGAAAAAAAAAAAAAAAAAGAAAAAGGATTCCTATATTAGTAGAGTAAAATCATCTTTAATAATAATTCTGACAGCAGTTCTCTTGGGGTGCTGTACATTTGCATAGAACTTCTTATTTAACACTTCTTATTTAACTTCTTACTTAACAATCTTGTGAGGTAAACTAGCCAGATTTTATTGTCTAGCTTGACAAATGAGGATACTAAGTCACACAGAGTATTAATGATACTCCCAAATCATATAACTACTGAGTCAAATTAACTCAATGTCTAACTAGCAAATCAAAGATAAATGTGGATGAAATAAAATCTGGTTTCTGCCTGACTTATATCCAGTATTTCTCATAGAATTATAACCTTTGAAGGTTTTTAAAACCAGGACTTTCCCAATCCTCACTGAGGTAAGTCAATATCCCTGTCCCATTTTTAAAAGCAGAAGCAGCTGTGTTTGTGGGAGTAAAAAAATGTACTCAGGGTGGATTTGGTTACAAAGAAAATCCTCCTTTGTGTAGATTCCTTATGTCGATTTTTACTTCTGATTATGAATTCACAGCATTTGCCATTTTTAATATTTGTATAATTTAGCTAAACAATTAAAAAGGATTGGCATGCCTTTTCTACCTCAAAATAGTAAAAAATGCATTCAGGCTAATACCTACTTTCAGATTTCTATTAGGTAGTGGCAAATTATTTTCAAATACTATGTACCATTGGAATGAAGTTTTGCTTACTTTTTTTGGTGGCATTTTCAAATTGAATATCACATGGATTGATGTATTGAATTGAATGTATTGAATTGAATGTATTTGAAATTGAATATCACATGGATTGATGTATTTGACATAAACAATCTTCTTAGAGATATTTCCCCTCTACAAATTCTGGTAAAGATAATGCCCTGAAAGGTCTTTGAAAGATTAATCTCTGGCTCTAGATAGATGGTAGAAGAATCAGTCATTTATCCTCTGGAGGGTCATTGTCTCTGGAATCTCTTTCATTCAACATAACCCTGCTTTATCCACATTCATCTCTGGCTGAGACAAAATTGCAACATACCCACACCAGAGTGATATGAAGACAGTCACCAATTACCATTTACCAAACACTGAATCTTCAAGGAGTCCTGCAAAACTGATATTTTTTACTAGAAGAAAGAATCTTTTCTTCTTAAGCAGCTTTATTTAGGTCTATGCATGTTATAAAATCTATTTAAGTGTTTAATACAATGATTCTCATAAATTTATAGCTATGTGACCATCACTACACTCTGATCATAGAACATTTCTATCACCCCCAAAATACTCCTAGATTTTAAAATTTGTTAAACCACAATCATGAATAAATTATTCCTATTTAAGAATACAATGTAAAAATGTTCTAATGTTATGTCAGTTAAAAATAAGAAATAAATAAACATTAGAAATGTTCTAATGTTATTTGTCAGTTAAAAATAAGAAATAAATGAAAAATAAAAATGTTTTCTCAACATTCAAAACAATGTTATAATATGAAGTTATTATTTAACTTGTAAGTTTTGTAGTCAGAGTAATATCCAGATATGTTAGTTATCACTGAGTTGACAAATTTGGTGGTAAAATGTGGTTGTGGATTTATTTTTAAACTGTGGAGATGGTTGAAATTTTAACTGAATTCTTTTATGTTGCATAATTTGCTCAAACTGGCAAGATAGTCCTACAAAAGCAACAAGAAAATATTTTAAAATTCATATCCCTACCAATTACAAGCGGATCTTTAATCATTCTGAGAAATGAGATTGTTTCCTTTTATGACCACTGAAGATCTATAGGGCTTGGAATCAACTTAGATCAATACTCAAGTCAGAAAGAACAAGACCAGTTGCTGAACTGAAACAACTATTTACAATGGCAGTCTATATATCAGCACCAAAACTGGAAATGCCACCCTTCAAGAAAAAGATCATCAATCCAAGCGACTTTCTCAAATCAGGCAATTACTTAGTAGAGGCCCAAATCTTGTAAGAAAATTCCCTGTGGTTTCTACATTTGCCACTGAACTGAAATTTTCTTTGCTCTACGTATGAATTTTCTAGGGTTACCCTAAAAAAGTACCACAAGCTGAGTGTCTTAAAACAACAGAAATTTATTCTCTCACAGCTCTGGGGGCTAGAAATCTGAAATCAAGGTGTCAGCAAGGCTGTGTTCCCTTTCTGGCCCTGGATAAAAATCCTTCTTTATTTCTTTCCCATTTCAGCGGTAGCTGCCATGCTGGGTGTTCCTGGACTTGACTCTGTTTCTGCCTCTCATCACAGGACAGTCTCTCTGTGTGCCTGTGGCCTTAACTTGACTGTATTTGCAAAGACCTTTTTTTTTGTCAACTAAGGTCATATTCACAGATAGGAAGGGACTAGAATTCAACACTTCTTGTGGAAGAAACACAATTTGACACACAATAGTGTGGATCTTCAGGAGTCATTAATTCTATGCTTGAGCCTCTGCTATAAAATCTAAAGACTTTCAAAGAGTAATGAGTCCCTCTGAGGTCACATGTTCAAAGCCCAGTCTTGTCAGGCATGGTGGCATAGACCTGAAATCTCAGCTACTTGGGAGACTAAGGCAGGAAGACTGTAAGTTCAAGGCCAGTCTCAGCAAGTTAGTGTGATTTTTGTCTCCAAAAGGAAAAAAAAAAAAAAAAAAAAGGTTGGTAGCTGAGTGGTAAAACATCCCTGGGTTCCATCCCTTATACTGGGGAATGAAGAAAAAGAAAAGAAAAAACAATCAGGTGTATGTGTCTTCTCAGAATATGTACATTATCCTGTGTATAAAGAAACTAACAAGACAAGAAGAAATAAAAGTGAAATTTGTAATATTTTTCTTTTAAAAATACTTGAATAAATTTCTGGAACCTATTTCATATATATCAGGAATAAACATTCCTCATCTGTTCTTTACTTTGCCATGAAAAACACACAAATGTTCTCAAGTACAATCACATGCCTTATTTCTTTCTCCTTCAATTAAGCGTCATAGGTGTAGAGAGCAGTTTGTTTCTCCCTCTGAAGTTCAATATGGGTTTGAAAGTAGTTTCTATGGAAACAAGCACCATAGCTCTGGTTAGATGAGGTGTGCGTGTCCTGCACATTTGGGCTTCATCCGTCATCCCACTGGCTGTGGTTTTCCTCATTAGCCTTCTCTAGGCATTATTTACCCAGATTGGTCTTATAGTCTAACATTAATTTTATGATTTTATAGGTGCCTAAAGTGTATCTCCATCTCATTGTAACAGGATATTAAATAGAGCTCTTCTTGTTTGGGTTTCAGCTGAGCTCAAACTAGGGGTGACAAGCACACTTTACATCCCAAACGAGGTGGTGAGTGACTTTAATTGGACTAGCACAGGAAAGAGTTTTGCTATTCCTAGTTATTTACATGATGCTAGCTTATAAAGAAGTTTAGAAAGCTCAAGAGAGAGAATAGCATTTCCAGGAGGACTCTCCAGACAGAAGTGTCATTGGACAGTAATTCTTTCAGGTGAGAAGAATGATATGTGTCCTTGTTACCTCAAGTCAAGTGTGAGGGGCTTAGAGAAGGCCATACAGTGTTTCATAAGTAACTCTGGACGCAGGTGGGCCATAGTTATGCCTGAGAGTCTCATGAAGGCAGGCCACTGGCTGAAGTGCCCCATGGTGACAGAGGAGAGTGCTGCTCTTAGAAGTTACTGCATGGCCTTCGGAGGCCTGGAAGGAGACCATGCCCAACAGCCATCTGGGGTTTCCTCCTGTTCTGTTCAAGAAGGCTACTGGAGATCAGGGAGACCTCAGTGAAAAGTCTGAAAGTGACTTGCAAGATATCTGGGGACAGATGGACAAGTGACAGAGAACCAGCTAGAAAGTGAGAAATAAATGGAGACATCTCTAGCAACGAGGATCTCAGAAGAGTCCTCAAAAATACCCACAAAAGAAGGAGTCCTTTGAAACATCTGCCAAATTACAAGTGGTTTTCAGTGTTTTGCCTAAAAGAATGGAAAAGTCAAGGCCCTTTCAGGGGCAGGAAGTGCTAGCCCTACGGAACAGCCTCCAGTGCCTGTGAGGGAAAATAACAAAGTTACTTCCTTAATTGTAAATGTGTTTTAATTTATTTTTTAAAATAACACCAATATCTTTCAATGTAGTATGCTTCCTTTTGTCAGGTAAAGATTCAATTCTTATCAAACAGAGAGAGCCCAGGGAGGTCACTTACCAAAACGTCACGCACTATGTACATGTACACACGCTCCCAAGATTTAAATATGAAAGAACATGCCTCTGTGTGTTCCAAGCATTCTCTAATTAATAAGCATTAATGGAAGGCAGTGTGCCATGAACTACAGCTATGATTGAAACCTGAGTTTCAGCTGGGTGGAGACTGACAGTAGAAATAGCAAGGATTTGGACTGTTCTTACTCTTCAGCTACGTCTCTCGTCAGGGAAGGGCCATACATCCATGAGGCAGTTCATACCTCCTGATCTTTGGCTACCACCATTAATAATTGTCAAGGAGTCAGAATAGGTAGCAGCTCACAACAAAACCCTCTGGTCTCAGAGTGTTTCTCTTGGTGCCAGAACACATACTTTGGGATCACAAGATGTTCTCCCTTGAAAAGCCCTGGGAGACATATAGTCCTGTCCTATATCCATCCCATCTCTCAGAATATTTCTACTTGGATGATATGACTTCATTGGTGCATCTAATTCTTTTTTTTTTTAATGTTTATTTTTTAGTTGGAGGTGACAGAATATCTTTATTTTATTTTTATGTGGTGCTGAGGATCGAACCCAGTGCCTTATGCGTGCTAGG
>PVHX01016127.1:0-44269 GCA_004024805.1 Geosciurus inauris
AGGCTGGCTTTGAACTCGCGATCCTCCTGTCTCAGCCTCCCTAAGTGCTGGGATTACAGGCTTGAGCCACCGCGCCCGGCTTGTCCTTTCATCATTTTCCAGATCATTTTCAATGAATTGCTGAGTCTGTTCTGTAGCCATAATGAAAGGTTGCCTTCTTGATAGATTAGGTATGGAGGGGTGAGTGAGGTGGAAATTTTACTCAGGCCTGGGTGACAGAAGCAGGCAAGGCCGGGCCCTGTCGTGGGTCCTTCTCACTCTGCAGTTGCCCCTGGGAGCACCACACAGTGAGCTGCTACCTAGGAGCCCGTCCAGAAATTGTCCCAATCACTCAGCAAGAAGCAACCTGGGGAGCTGGGTGCACGTCTATAGTCCTAGCCCTTAGGGAGGCTGAAACAGGAGGACCGCGAGTTCAAAGCCAGCCTCAGCAATGGCCAGACGCTAAGCAACTCAGTGAGACCCTGTCTCTACATAAAACACAAAATAGGGCTGGGGATGTGGCTCAGTGGTCGAGTGCCCCTCAGTTCAACCTTGGTACCAGAAAAAAAAGCAACCTGGGCATGGCACCAGTCACTCAGGAGGCTGAGCCAGGAGTGACAGTATGAGGGCCACCTGAGCAACGCAGACCCAGCTCAAAGAAAAAGAAGAAACAGCCTCATAGCCATGTTTCAGGAGGTCAGGCTACTAAAGCGCCCCCCGTGGACTGCAGCTGCCAGTGTGTGGCCTGGCTCATGTCCCACCTCCACCTTGGCTCCGGGTCTGGCCTTGTGGCTTGGTGGGGAGCTGGGGTGGCTCACAGGTTCAGTCCCAGTCCCTACCATGGAGCAGCCAGAGCTTGCAGACTGTAGTAGCCGCCTGGTACCTTGGGACTAGGATCTCAGAACCCTTTTCATGGGAAATGTGCCGCTGACGACAGCTCCTGTTCTCTCTCCACCTCCGCGATCCCCTCCCACCTCCCACACTCTCCTGAGACATGACTATTAGAGTTCTTGTCGCAGGAAAGTTGGGAGACATGAAAAAGTAGCCAGAGTTGCCCTCCTCTCCCTAGGAGCGGAGAGAGGCAGAGCTGGTTCTCGGGCTGTCTAGGTTTTCACAAGTGAAAAGAAATGCCCCCACCCACTGACATGCAGGGGGTGCCGACTTTCAGACCTTCAGCCTGATTTGGGGGCAGCTGGCTGGAGACAGATGCTGCCAGATTCATTTCTGTGAAATTGAATTGAAGCGGTAGTTGGGACGTTCTGGTGGGGAAGGGGGGAGAGCCCTGCAGCCAAGCTGGCTAGCAGCAGACCCACCAGCCCTGGGCGGAGGGAAGCTGTCAGGTATGGTGGAGGTGGGACTGTGGCCACAGGGGACACATGTCTGAAGGCTGCAGCTCCTCAGCTCCTCCACATAATAGCCATTGGACATGTGACCCACAATGACTAGATGTTTGATTTTGGTTTTTGTTTTAGTGCTGGGGATTGAACCTAGGGCCTGTGCACACTAAGTGAACACTCTCCAGTGCACGGCACTGTTTAAAAAACTAGCTAGGTTTCTAGTTTCTAGGTATTTATAGGGAATTGTCCTGTTTCTGTCTTTGTTTTTGGTACTGGGAGTTGAACCTGAGGATATTATACCACTGAGCTACATCTCCAGCCCCTTTTATGTTTTATTTTGAGACAGGGTCTTGCTAAGTTGTTCAGGGCCTCGAATTTGCAGGCCTCCTCCTCTTTCCTTCCCAAGTCGCTGGGATTGCAGGCGTGTGCTACCACACCTGACGGGAATTGTCCAGTTTTTTTGGTTGACAACAATGCCATTTTTCCAAAAGCACCATGTAGGCCAAACGTGAGACCTACAGACCTCCTGTTGTAGCCTGTGCACTGTAGAAAACATAACGGTGACCTCATGGCATGGGGTGTGTTTTAGTGGTTTTTCTGCTGGAGAGAGAATGCACCCTAAATTAAACCCTGGATATTTCACCATCCCACTGTTTTCTTTTCATTTTGTTGATGTTGCTAACTTTGAGGTTATTAAAATAAAGAAGACATATTTTTTAAAGTTGAACTTGTAGCTCCTGGCCTTTTCGAAGACTGGGGGACTGCTACTGTGCCTCGCAGTTCCCCTGTGGATCTTTGATTTCCACCTCAGGATGCCACAGCGACTGTGACCAAGTACATCAGCCAGCCCCTTCAGTGCGACTCAAACCAGCAGAAGCTAGTTTAAGTGAAAGAAAAAAGATGAAGAAGTTCGTTGAAGTTTGTAGGACTGAAGTGTCCCTGCAGTAACGGCATCTAGCAGAACCCTGCAGGGACCACTGAGTTAGGAGTCTCACCTGTCACCGTGTCTCAGCCCAGCTGAGTGGGCCTGCTCCTCGGTGAGCTCACCCCGGTGACAGCACCAATGGCACCAGGCTCACATCACCTCACGTCAACGTCCCTGCCAAAAGGGCTGCGCTGTAGAACTCTGGTGCTGTCCTCATTGTCCGAGCTTGGGCCCCATGACACGCTTAGAACCACGTGAAGACACAAGTGGGGAGTGGGAGGTGTGGCTCCCCAAAGGAAATTGGGTGCTGTCACCAAGACAAGGGGTGTGGGTGCTGAGCTGTGCAGGAGTGGAGGAAGGGCCAGCCGGACCAGCATGGTGGGCGCAGCACACAGCCCTGCCTAGCACCCGGCTGGCACCCAGGTTCCCTTCAAGCTCACTTCAGTCCTGTGCAGTGGTGCTGGGGCCAGGGTGAGGGTGAAGCTGAGGCCAGGCCTCCCTTTCACTGGTGGTTGGGGAGTTGCCTTTCCTCCCTCCCTTCCTTGCCCTGCCTGCCTTCCACAAGTGTCCCTGGGCTGTGCCTTGCAAGGATCCTGGCAGTACCCTATGGGGAACGCCGCCAGCCCCTGGAGCTCCTGGCAAACGTGACAGGCAGCTCATGTTCGGTGGGCACCCCTTCAGGAGCGAGGTGGAGTCAGGGCTGAGCCTGAGCAGAGGCGAGTGGGGTATGGTCCTCAGCCTGGGGTCCTGGCTCTGCATGAATCCACACCCCACAGGGTGCTGCGTGGGAACCCCAAGACCACATAGTTTCTAAGGGAAGAGTGACTAGCAGGGCAGCCAGGCGGGTCCCCTTTGGGCACTCCTCCCCAGGGCTGCTTGTGATGGCCACTCCATGGGATGTACTCTGCCCCAGGCTGAGCGCCACTCTTTATTTCCCAGATTGCAAGCTTGGTGACGCTCTGGCTGTGACTCCACTGCAGGACTAGACCCTCAGGCTTCCAGCTCTGTCCTGCTAAGCTAGAAAGAAAGTGACTGATACAGCAGGGGAGGGGCTGGAAGGCCAGCACATCCAGGAGGAGGCAAGGGCCACCAAGAAATCATCCCGACCCGCTGTGGCCCATAAGACCCATAGAGACCTGGGCCTGCCTCCCTCAAAAGCCTCTAGGTGTCCTTCCCTGGCCACCCACCCCTACCCCGTACACCTTCCTTTGTTTCTCAAGGTGCCAGGCTTGCTCCCACCGTGGGGGCACTCGATGTCACCTCTGCCCCCATGTATCTTGGCCTGGCTGCTGCTTGTCATGTAGGTCCTTGCTCACATAGGGTCATCCTCTCCAGAGAGGCCTTTCCTGACCCCTCAGTCAGATGGGCTGCCACACACCTCTGCTAGGCACTTGTTCTCATGTCACCCCACTTACTCCCTGTGTCACACTGTTCATTTTCTAAATTTGGCTGAGTCTCTGGCTTTGCCATATCCACCCAGGTGGGTGGAGCACCGACTGGGCCACATCCTGAACCTGATCTTGCCCCTTGTTAGCTGACTGACTGGATGAGCCCCTTCACCTCATCGGCCGTCCGTGCTCTGTAACCAGGGTGCAGCAGCGCTGTCTCCATGCCCACTCTGTGCAGAGTGCCTAGGACAGTGCCTGAGACATGGTGTGTGCCATAGGTAGCTTGCTGTTGTGATGATCTTGGTGGCTGGAACAGGACAGGCACCTGGTGACTCTGTTGGAGGCAGTTCCATCTTCCTGGGCATTATCTGTGAACCCCAAGGGCCTGGTTGGGAGCCAGCACGGTGTTTGTATCTGCCACCAACCCTGATCCCTGGAGTTGCCCTGGCTTTTGGCACTTTCTTTTCTGGGTTTGTTTTTTTTTTCTTTTTTGGTACTGGGGATTGAACCAAGGTGCACTTAACCACTGAGTTACATCCCCAGCCCTTTTTATGTTTTGTTTAGAGACAGGATCTTACTAAGTTGCTTAGAGCCTTACTAAGTTGCTGAGGCTGGCCTTGAACTTGCAGTCCTCCTGCCTCAGCTTCCTGAGCCACTGGGACTACAGGTGTGCGCCACCATGGCCAGCTTGGCACTTTCTTAGATGTTGCAGTCTGAATGGAGACTGGAGTTGGTCACAGTGCCACCTAGTGGGCTGGGGCAGAGCGGGGCAGGCCCAGCAGCTTATGAACCACTGGGCTCCAGTGTGGTGACTGAGAGGGCTGCTTGGTGTGTGATGTGTGTAAGCAAAAGTCTTCCGTCCAGCATTGGACAAAATAAAGTCACAGTGCCGGTGGGCACCAGGCCATTTCTAGGAGCTCCTTCTGGAGTAGGCCTCTCTTGCTCGACCTGCAACATCAGTCACAGATGAGTGGGGGAAACACGCCCTCTGTCAGTACTTCAGGTGGTGTCTGCTTACATTGTGTGGACCAGCCATTGCCTGCAGTGCTTTGCTCTGTGGACCAAGCCAGTCATGCTACAGAACTTGCCCTTCCTTTTCTCTTCTTCCAGTTTTGCCTTTGGCTCCCTAATATCTGCTGTGGACCCTGTGGCCACTATTGCTATTTTCAATGCGCTGCATGTGGACCCCGTGCTCAACATGTTGGTGTTTGGAGAAAGTATTCTCAACGATGCAGTTTCCATTGTCTTGACCAAGTAAGTGTGGGGTGTCACATAACCAACGGTCCCAGGAACGGAGTGTCACACGTGGGCTGAGGCATGGCTTAGTGGTAGAACACTCACCTAGCATGCTCCAGGACCTAGGTTCCATCCCCAGCATCAAAAAAAGTTTCAGCTGGGTGCAGTGGCGCACACCTGTAATCCCAGCAGCTTGGGAGGCTGAGAAGGAGAGCCGCAAGGTCAAGGCCAGCCTCAGCAATTTAGTGAGGCCCTAAGCAACTTAGAGACCCTACCTCAAAATAAAAAACAAAAAGGACTGGGCATGTGGCTCCATGGTTGGGCCCTTCTGGGTAAATCTCTAGTACCAGACATCTCCACGCAGCTGCCTGCACCGCGGCTCGTTCTCTGGGGGGTTGGCTCACTTGCTGTGGTTCTCTATCTTGGTGCGCTGGCAGGAATATGTCAGGCCAGGAGCGACTAGGAGAGGAGAATCACCTCCTCTGAACTGTTGGCAGGTGGTATCTGGGCTCAGCTTCTCATCAGTGTCACCGAGGGTGCTTATTCATTGTGACATTCTCAGGTCCCATCCTCAGGTTCTCTGATTCTGTTGGTCTGCAGTGAATCGCAAAACCCTGTTGTTATTATTGTGTGTGTGTGTGTCTGGTTTTGGGGAGTGAACCCAGGGCCTCACATGTACTAGGCAGGCCCTCTGCCAGTCAACCCCAGCTCTTTTTTAAAACTTTATTTTTAGACAGGGACTAAGTTGCCCAGGCTGGCCTTGAACGTGCAATCCTCCTGTCTCAGCCCGGTAGCTGGGATTATAGATGTGTGTCACTACACTGACCCCCTCTTGGCTTTTTGTGGGTTCTCCAGGCAATGGTGCAGCAGTCATTTGAGAAATCAGCATTTAGGAAGCACTGATGGAGGCAGAAGCAGGGCTGGGGCTGCAGGCTCAGTGGCAGAGTGCTTGTCTTGCATGCACAAGGCACTGGGTTCTGTCCCAGGACCAAAAAAATAAAAGCAATCAAGAGACCCTCCTCTGCTGCTTCCTAGCGGCTATTGCACAAGGTCTTCATTTTCATAGTTGTAGGCGTCCCACCTGCAGATGCTGTTGTGTAAAGCTACTTTGAAAACTATAGATCATTTTCACACATTCAGTGGTGTTACTGCCCAGGTTGATGGGATCTGAGAAATTAAAGATGAATCATAAAATGTCAGAATTCATATGTTGGAATAATATGGTGTTCTGTAGTGGAAAGAGCCCATTTTCCTCCCTTGGGTATTGGGAATGGAACTGGGGGGTGTCATGCATGCTAAGTAAGTGCTCTATCAGTGGGCTGTACCTTCAGCCCCAGCTCAGATTTTGAAGTCAGACTGACTTGAATTCAAGCCCTGTTAATGCCGCTCAGCTGTCACGGTGGCTTGCCTGTTATCCCAGCACTTTGGGAGGCTGAGACAAGAGGATCATGAGTTCAAAGGCAGCCTCAGCAAGGGCGAGGTGCTAAGCAACTCAGTGAGACCCTGTCTCTAAATAAAACACAGAATAGGGCTGGGGATGTGGCTCAGTGGTCGAGTACCCCCGAGTTCAATCCCCAGTACCAGAGGGTAGGGGGGAGACTCTGGATCAGCTCCTACACTTTTTAAAATGTCATTTATTTTGGCAGAAATTTATATAGTTTTGCTTGTAATCCCAGCATTTTGGGAGGCTGAGACGGGAAAATCGCAAGTTCAAAGCCAGCCTCAGCAATGGCGAGGTGCTAAGCAACTCAGTGAGACCCTGTCTCTACATAAAACACAAAATAGGGCTGGGGATGTGGCTCAGTGGTTGAGTTCAATTCCTGGTACCAAAAAAATGAAAAGTGAAATTTATATAGTTGTATTAGGAAATTACCATATAGCATGCTGTAAGACCTTTTAAAAAATCTGATGGCAGCTGGGTGCACTGGAACTGGCTACTTGGGAAGTCAAGGCAGGAGGATCACCAGTTCAAAGCCAGCCTACGCAACTTAGTAAGTCCCTGTCTCAAAATAAAAAAGTGGCGGGATGTAGCTCAGTGGTAGAGCACTTGCCTAGCTTGTGTGAGATTCTGGGTTCCACCCACAGCATCAAAAACAAAAAACACATCTGTTAGCAATGTTTTTTTTTTTTTTTTTCTTATTTTTTTTGGGGGGGGCAAGGGGTACCAGGGATTAAACCCAAGGTTGCTAAACCACTGAGCCACATCCCCAGCCTATTATTATTATTATTATTATTATTATTATTATTTTTAGACAGGGTCTTAAGTTGCTCAGGGCCTTGCTAAGTTGCTGAGACTGGCCTTGAACTTGTGATCCTCCTGCCTCACCTTCTTGAGCTTCTGGGATTATAGGCATGTGCCATCGTGCCTGGCACATTGTTTTTTTTCTTATCTAAGATCTATTCTGAAAGCTGCTTAACTCTCTGGTTTTTATCTCATATCCTGGTAACATATTGAAAATTTGTGATAAGAATTTTACCTGATTTGGAGTTAACATCATGAGTTATTTTTATACATTAGGAGCTAAACTGAATTGCCTCATCTCTTATTTATTTAAAGAGAACAGATCTGTCAGGCCTGTACTGAGCTTTTCCAGGTCTCTCTGCTGCAAAAAGGCCAAAGATTAGAAGATATTTGAAAAATAAGAGATGATGGTGTCATTGTGTATAGACAAAGGTTCTTTCTTGGTGGAAAGTGAAGTGCCTTTAAGGCCAAGATCACCTGTGATGACTGTTTCCACAGTAGGGTCTGTGGACCACATGCATCGAGTTCCCAGCCTTCCCCTCTGTTGTCACTAACACTGGGGCGACATTGCCTCTCAAGTGTCAGCCTCACTGACTACAGATGTGCTAAAGGCTGATTGTCTGTCCTCTGCCTCTGATGAGGGCCCTCTGGTGCCAGATACTACTGAGAGACCAGTTAGATTTGATGAACTTGGTGCACAGTGGGTAAAAAAAAAGCTACTCATAGAGAAGTGAACAAGAGCGTTAGACATGGTGGCCTCCACCTTATATATAAAAATTAAAGCCCAGTTGGGCACAGTGGCACACACCTATAATCCCAGCACCTTGAGAGGCTGTGAGGCAGGAGGATTGAAAATCAGAAGCTAGCCTGAGCAACTTAGCAAGACACTGTTTCAAAATAAAATTTTGACAAAGGAGCCAGGTGTGGTGGTGCATGCCTGTCATCCCAGCACTTTGGGAGGCTCAGACAGGAGAATCACGAGTTCAAAGCCAGCTTCAGCAACGGCGAGGCGCTAAGCAATTCAGTGAGACCCTGTCTCTACATAAAACACAGAATAGGGCTGGGGATGTGGCTCAGTGGTTGAGTGCCCCTGAATTCAATCCCTGGTACCAAAAAAAAAAAATTTTTTTTTTTTTTTGACAAAAGGATGGGGATGTGGTCGTGGTAGAGCATTCTCCTAGCATGCTCGAGGGCCTGGATTCAATCCCTAGTACCAAAAAAAGAAAAAGAAGAAAAGACAATTGCCAGGACAGGAAGAGCCCAGATTCTGCTTCATTGTTCTGGCGTTCAGAACCCGCTGGTCAGCCTGGGCCTGCTCTGAATCCTGGCTAGTCTTTGGGTCTTAGCCTCTTGTCTGTAAAAAGAAACAGCCAGAGACACATGTTCTAGCAGGCGGTGGAGAAGGGTGGGGCCACAGGCCTCGGTATGTGTGTGATCCCCAGGTCCTTGGGGGGGGGACTGCAGATGATCTTGACCTTCCAAAGCACTTTTCCTCGTTGGCCTCACATTCGTGAACTGTTAATCTTTTGGGAAAGACAGGAGGTGGGGGAGATGAGACATTCAGGAAAGCGGGAAACAGCTGTGAAGAAAGTTAACTTTCTTTTTTGGGAAGGCTTCTCAGAATGTTTATTATGTTATTCTGTGCTGTGAGTGTCCACACAAGGCTCCCTGGGCTACTTGACCAAGCTGCCCTTTTGACAGATTATTCTGCCCTTTTTTTGGTACCAGGGGTTGAACTCAGGGGCACTCGACCACTGAGCCACATCCCCAGCCCTATTTTGTGTTTTATGTGGAGACAGGGTCTCACTGAGGTGCTTATGACAGGCATGCGCCACCTTGCCCGGCTCTTCTGCATTAAAATGAAACGCTGATTGACGAAGCTGTGTGCTGCTGCTCATGATTCTTGATCTTATTTAGTGACTCAGCAAAAATGTACTGAGTGTCTTTCATGTGCAGGACTGCGCTTTAGGCCTGGGACAGGTGGCAGTGAACCAGGTGGACAGATGGAACCTCATGGAAATGATTCACTGCAGTGTTCACATGGTGTGAAGCAGCACCACGAGGGCCAGCACCTGGGCTGCCTTTGTAAAGGGGTCAGTGCAGGTGTCCTGAGGGAGTGGCGCTGACTCTGGGTGCTGAGGGTCCATTGGGGGAGTTAGCTGGGGCCAGGGAAGATGGAAGGATGACCTCCAGGGAGGTACCAGTGACAGTGTGGCCCGCCCTGTGGGAGGAGATGAGGTCAGGTAGGTGAGGGAGTTAGGTCATACCTGGAAGGCGGGGCTTCTTCTGGAAGTGACTTCCGTGTGCCTTTAAAGGCATGGCTCAGGCTGCTGAACTCAGCCCCAGCTGGTCTGTGGGAAGGCAGGGATTTCCATAGAAATCGGGAGGTGTGGCTCGGGAGGGAGGAGGGGGGAGAAGGGAGGCTGGGAGGAACCTGAGCTCCAGGACTGGGTGGAGGAGGAAGTGTGATGAATGGTTTGTGGGGATGGTGTCCTCCCTTTCAGGATAAAACCCACAATTGAATTTTATGGCTTCTGACTGTTACAGCGAAAGGAGAGCTCTTTCAATGCTTCTTCCTTAAAGCCTCCTCAGGCCTCCCCTGCGCCCTGCGCCTCTGACATTGCTCTCTGGGCAGCTCCATTCTGGCCTGGCTTCTTGCCGTGGCCTCTGTCAGGGTTACTGCAGGTGTCTTGTATGAAAACCCTTCCCATGGACTCCCAGCCTGCTGTTCTGCCTCCTGCCGCTGCCCCTCACCCTGTCCCCACGCCCTGCACCCATGTTTTAGCTGCACTGATCCAAGCTCTCGAGTGCGTCCACCACGTGCTTGGCTCCCCGCCTCCCCAGCTTTGCAGAGTCCTTCCTAATCTTTTCTTTATCCTACATCTAAACCCAGCCCACACTGGCTCCAGAAGCTTCCTTGAGCTACATTACATGCCCATGCTGTATTTCTGCAGCCCTTCCTGTCCCCAGGTTGTCATTCATTTCCATCTTGTGTTTCTCCCTCCTTCGACTAGGAGAGCTCCTGAGGGCCTAGCACGCTGCTCTTTTTACCCGGTCCCCAGAAACTAATGCAACACGAGGTAAAGTAGGGAACAGATACACCTGTGACTGGCTGGCTGAACAAGGTAATGAAGGAATAAGGCAATAAGCAAGAAATAAGTTCTACATTCTAAATTTCTAAGAAATTTGTCTCCAATATTTTGACTGTTTTTGAGGTACTGAGGATTGAACCCAGGGATGTTCTGCCTCTGAGCTACATCCTCAGCCTTTTAGCCCTTTTTATTTTATTTTTGAGACAGGGTCTTGCTAAGTTGCCAGGGCTGGCCTCAAATTTGTCATCCTCCTGCCTCAGCCTCCTGACTGGTAGGGATTACAAAATGTACCACTGTGCCTGATGTAACATTTTAACTTCTTTCTGTTTTCTTTTATTTCCTAGCACAGCTGAAGGTTTAACAAGAAAAAATATGTCAGATGTCAGTGGGTGGCAAACATTTTTACAAGCCCTTGGCTACTTCCTCAAAATGTTCTTTGGCTCTGCAGCTCTCGGCACTCTCACTGGCTTAATTTCTGCATTAATATCCTTTTGACGTGATCCAGAGTGAGGTACTCTAATGGCACCCATGGTAACTGGCTCCTCCTGCTCCTTCGGGGCCAGTTTTCATCTAAGATTTTATTTAAAGGAAGACATGCTTAGTTCTGGTTTGAGAAATACTCTAAGCTCAAGGATTTAAAATTTAACATATGAAATGTAGGATATCACTTTTCAAAGCTTAAAAGCACTTGTGCACTGTTGGAGTTGAGTATCAGGGGTGACTAGGACTTTCTCAGTTGTCAGAGGATAATAACCGCATTCAGATGACTTTCCTTTTTAGCTGTCTCAGTTTGCACATCCAGAATATTGGAAATTGGTTTTCTTTTTATTTATTTATTTATTTATTTATTTATTTATTTTTGGTACTGGGGATTGAACTCAGGGGCACTCGACCACTGAGCCACATCCCCAGCCCTATTTTGTGTTTTATGTAGAGACAGGGTCTCACTGAGTTGCTTAGCACCTCGCCATTGCTGAGGCTGGCTTTGAACTCGCGATTCTCCTGTCTCAGCCTCCCTAAGTGCTGGGATTACAGGCGTGGTCCACCGCGCCCGGCTGGTTTTCTTTTTAAATGTGGAATTGAAAAGATCTTTACCCAACTGAAAGTAATTGGAAAGGGCCTTTGGAAATGGGCTCTGTCTAAGTTATTTGCACTGATTTTGTTGCTTAACAACCCGTGAGCTTTTCCAGCCAGAGCAGAAAAGAGGCCTGTCGAGGCAGCAGCGCCTTGTCTGCCGTTGAAAATCCATCATGTTTAAAATAGGAGTCGGCACCAGACCATCCTGCAAGCGCCTGAGCCGCCAGCCCGGACGTGGCCACCTGGCCCTCTTCCACAAGCAGTTTGTTTCACAGATGGCCGGAAGACTCTTGCCTGGAGTGTTTTCCTGCCACTCTGTTGAATTTTTGCATCAGCTCCTCTGTCCAGAACCCTAGAGCTCTACTGAGTCGGCTGACAGCTTTTCATATTGTACCAATAAACAGAATGGGGAAGGAGCCAGAACCTTCCTGCTCAGCGCTTTCCTCCGCACTGAACCTTTCTCTAAGAGGACTTGTGTGGTGAGGCAGAGCGGTGGGTCCTCTGAGCTCCGTCTAGGCCTGTGAGCGGCGTGTGAGCGCACACCCACTCTCTCCTCCCACGGGGTGCGGCACAGAAGTGTGCAGGGACAGAGAGAAGTCCTTCAGCTGGGCTTTGAGTCCCTGGAAAACAGGATGGCGGGTACCCATTGACGGTCCCATCTGGAGTCCTCCCAGGAAGCGGGAGGGTGCCTGGCATTGTGGCCTGTCCTCTGTGTGTCCGCAGCCCACACTTTGTCCTGTCACCACATCCCCAGTCCTCTAAGGCAGTATTTTTTAAGCAGTTGACTTGAGTTGATTTGAATTTTCCCATTTATCATAGGAATTTGTATTTCTTACTGTTTTATTAGTTTCCCTTTTTTAGAACAATAGTCTGTCTACAAAGAAACATCCATGGTGATTACTTTTCAGTTGTAACCTTGGCATGTTCACATCCTTTGTTCAGTTCATACATTGGAGGAAGCAGTTCTGTGACTTCCCTGCATCTCCTGCCCAGAGCCACTTGGTTTGCTTTCCTTGACAACCGCCATTTACGTGCTAAAGCATATTGACTTGAGGAAAACGCCTTCCTTGGAATTTGGCATGATGATCATTTTTGCCTACCTGCCTTATGGGCTTGCAGAAGGAATCTCTCTCTCAGGTAGGTGACAGCCCAGGAACCTGTGGCAGGGCTTGTCCTTCTGGTGAGAAGTTTTTCACTTGGGTCACTTTCTGTCATGAGAGGCAGAGTCAACTCAGAAGAGCTTAAGGCTTAAAGAAGGTTCATTGGTGCCTCGGGATTCAGGCCTAACCATCTCCAGGGCGCAGCCATGTCGGGGCTTTACCCGCCTTCTCATTTAACCACCAGTCTTAGGAGGCTCCCTTGTAAGGCAGGTGGCTCGTGGGAGGGAGGTACTATGAGGATCCCTGTTTTACTGATGAGAAGCCCAAAGTTGAGAGAAATGAAATGTGTTGCCCAAGGTCATTGCTGAAATTGGCAGAACAGTGAAGCTTAGTAGTTGACTTGATCTGGGAACTGACGCTTCTCTATCCCGATCCCTCCAGAGCAGCTCGTCATGAAACCACCTTCCAAGGGCTGTTCAGAGGCACAAGCAAAGTGCCATATGATGAGACCATAGTGGGCTCGTAGGACACCGTGGACCTGTGTTCAGTGTTCCATTTTGTTTTGTCTTTTGAGATGAGGTCTCACTGTGTTCCCCAGGCTGGCTTTGAATTTCCCATCCTGCCTCAGCCTCTCAGGTGGCTGGGACCGCAGGTGTGTGCCATCATGCCCCAGCTTGTGTTAAATGTTCCCACGCCCTGTGGAGTAGGCCCTGGGAAGCTAGGTCATCAGCTCAGGGCTGCACAGTGGTAAGTGGTGGCCCTGAGACCTGGATGGCCTCTCCCTGCACCCCGGGGAGCAGCGTGTGCCATTTCCAGCAGCAGAGCTGGCTCTGGGATGTGAGTCCAGAGGACACTGCTCCCATCTGCAGGAGCAGCCTCCCAGGGTGGTGCTTCTGGAGCCACCCCCTCATCAGGCGTGCTGACACAGGTCTTCCTCCCCAGGCGGCGGTCGAGCTGTGTCCACTGCGAGTTGTCAGGTTGTTGGCCTGGGAAAGGAGGCTGTGCTGGCGCCTGGCTCCTGCTTCCCCTGTGTGAGGGGCAGCTGCACGGCCGACTGGGAGGGCTCTGCCTTGGTCCCACCCTGAAGGCCCTTCAGAGGCCTTGTTCTGCAGAGCACCTCCATCACAGGGGTTGGCGTGATCTCTGCCACAGAGAGCCTTTTCTTTCTTGTTTTTTTAAAAAATATTTATTGAAATATGACTTTCCTGTAATAAATGTACCTATTCTAAGTATGTGGTTCTATGAATTTTGACAACTATATGCAGTCACATAGCCACCATAGTCAAGATATGGAACATTCCATCTCCCCACAGTTGCCTGATGCCCTCTGCCTGTCCAAGCCCTGGCACTCACTGACCTCCGTGGTCACTGTAGTTTCACCTTCTCTAGATTGTCACAAACGAGATTGTGCAGTATTTGGTCTTCAGTGTCTCATTTCCTTCAGTTGTAAGGTTTCTGAGAAGCTTGTGGTTCTTGCGCAGAGCAGGAGTTTAAACATTCCTTTGGCACCTCAGTCTACTGGCCATCCACCATTTGAAGAACATTTGGGTTTTTCTACCTTTTGGACTACAAACGTGTGTGCGTGTTTTTATTTATCTTGGGTATATACCCGGGAGTGAGGTTGCCGGGTCATATGGTAAATATATATTTTACTGTAAAAGGAACTGCTAAGCTTTTTTCAAATTACTGCATTATGTCATATTCCCACCAGGAAGTGAGAGAGTCCAGTTACTTGATAACTTCTATTTTAATGTCTAAAAAGCTTATTCATCCCAGCAGGGGCATGGCTGTTGGACTTGGATGTGCCTTGGTGTGGTTCTCTGTATATTCCGCTTGGAAGCTCTATGGAGCTTTTTAGGTTTAGAGTCTATGTAGAGTATATGGCCTTCATTGAATTTGGTACTTTTTTTACCCATTTCTTCAATTTTCTTTTCTTCTCCCTCTCTGCTCCCTGTTGGGACTCCAGTTATGATAGTGTGAGTGCTACAGCCCACAATGTGCTTCCTTTTTTTTTTCAGTCATACATATATTTAAATATATAAATATTATTCATATACACATGTATACACGTATACATATCCATGTACACACACACACACACACACACGGGATTCATTTTGGATAGTTTCTACCCATGTGCCTTCAGGTCCACTGATCTCTTCTTCTGCCATTTGGATGTCTGTTAACCCTATTGGTGTCTTGCTCATTTTAGCTATTGTGTTGTTTCATCTACAGAAGTTCTGTTTGGGTCTTTTTTTTAAATTATAGATGGACACAATACCTTTATTTTATTTATTTATTTAAATTTATTTTTAGTATTTTTTTAGTTGTAGATGGACACAATATTTTTATTTTTTATGTGGTGCTGAGGATCAAACCTAGTGCCTCATGCATGCAAGGCAAGCGCTCCATCGCTGAGCTACAGCCCCAGCCCCTTATTTATTTATTTATACATGGTGCTGAGGATCAAACCCAGTGCTTCACACATGCCAGGCAAGTGCTCTACCACTGAGCCACAACCCCAGCCCCTCTTTGGTCATTTTTATATCTTCCATTTTTCTCTTTACCATGCTCATGTTTTTCTCTGTATTCTTGAGCATATTTATATTTTAATGTGCTTGTCTACCAATTCCTTCAATCTCTGTCAATTCTAGGTCTGTCCTGTCAGTTCATTTGTTTTGTGTTTTAGGTCATATTTTGTGTTCTTTGCTTGCTGTTAATTTTTTATGGGAGGCTGGTCGTTATGAACTCTTACATTGTCGAGTGTAAGATTTTATTGTCTTCTTTTATACAGTTCTGGACGTACTTTCTTTTTGTCTGTGTGGTACTGGGGGTTGATCCGAAGGGCCTTCCACACTGAGCTACACCCTAGTCCTTTTGATTTTATTTTGAAACAGGGTTGCCCAGGCTGGCTTTGAACTCGGAAGCCTTCTGCTTCAGCCTCCCGAGCGAGCCTCTGGAGTTACAGACGTGCACACCACACCACACCTGGCCTAGGGTTGACTTAAACTTTGTTACGACAGTTGCAGAGTAGCAGTGCTGACTAAAGCAATGCCCTGCTCAGTCCTCAGTCCTTGGCCTCTTGTCCCATGTGCTGTGAAGTCACTGTGCTCCAGCTGGGGAAAGGCACATGGTTCCCAGGCCTCAGGGATCGCTAGGCCAACTTCTTAGTGGTCCTTCCCCAGCCTCGTGGAAGTTCATCATACGCACAGATCACGCCGGGCAAAGGCTTCACGGGATCTTATGGCAAATCTCAGCTTTTTCCATGCAGCTGCCCCAACTCTAACCTCCCAGAACCTACTGGGCTCTCCGTGGCGTCGCCCTTTTGGGGTCCCAGCTGGGAGCTCTCCTTAAGCTCAGCCATCATGCCTGGCTCCTGGCTGTTAATACCTGGCAGAGAGAGTGCACATGGTGGAGGTTTTTAATGACAGAGGTAAACTGTTTTCCCTCCACATCCCGCTTCCTGGAGCTGCATGCCCGTTGCTCTGAGGAGGAAGCAGGGGAGAAGGGCTGTTTTCCCTGGAGACCTCTTGTGACCCTCAGGTCTCTGTGGTCAGTCCAGAGCTAGTTCACTAGAATAATTGTACCCCAGTATCTGCCAACTGGTTCCACTTCTTGGCCCACACCAGGCCTCCAACCCTCCAGGCTGTAAGACCTTGGAAAAGAGGCTGTGTCTGCTGGGTGTGATGGTGCATGCCTATAATCCCAGAAACTTGGGAGGCTGAGGCAAGAGGATTGCAAGTTTGAAACCAACCTCAGCAACTTAGCAAGGCCGTAAGTACTCAGCGAGATCCTGTCTCAAAACATTAAAAAATAAAAAAGGGCTTTGGATATGGTGGTTCCGTGGTTAAGTGACCCTGGGTTCAGTCCTCGGTACCAAAAAAAGACTGTCTTCTCCTACAGCCGCTCTCTACCCCGATCCCTGCTGATTCTTACTTCTTCTTTGTTGTTGTTGCTGGGGATGGAACCCAATGGTGCTTAACCACTGGGCCACATCTCTAGCTCTTTTTACTTTTTATTTTGAGATAAGGTCTCACTAAGTTGTTTAGGGCCTCAGCAAATGGCTGAAGCTAGCCTCAAACTTACAAACCTTCTACCTCAGCCTCCTGAGTTGGTGGGAATAGAGGCATTTGCCGCCCACCCAGTGTATTCTTTGTATTTTTAGTCTGGCCCCCAAGGAGTGTTGCATAAACAGGCCAGCCAAACCCCCTCTTTGCTGAGCTTGTCCCCTGAAGTACCCTAGGGCAGGAGGTCCTAAGGAGAGGGAGCTAAGTGAGGAGGGTGCAAGGCAGGGGACAGACGTGGACACTGACAACCTGAGCAGCACAGAAGGCCATGGGTCATGGAGGGCTTTGAAGAGATGCGTTACCTGCTTCAACACCGCATCTCTCTTCTTATATGATGGTTTTGGGAAAATGCAAAGCCTAAGGAGAAGTGTTTAAAAAGCCCACCTAAAGCTGCCCCTTCTCCTTGTCCTCAGGCTGTCTGTCCCCAGGGCTTCCCCTGCCCCCACGCCCTGGGTGGCAACAATGGCACACACCGGGTGAGACCGCCACTGCTGGGGCTGTCCGTGTGGCTCGTGTCCACTGGCCCTCCTGGCGGTTCTCCAGTGGGTGCTGCTGGTCCCAGAACCCGCTGAGCAGGCAGGCGTGGAGGAGGGAGGCACCTCGCGGGCGCCGGTGCTGCAGAGCGCAGAGCCCTGTCCTTCCCCTACCCCGGGAGACCCTGGGTATGATTTTCTTTTCCTTTTTCTGAAAACCCCTCACACGCAAGGCTCTGGGGCTGCAGGAGTGTGTCGTCTGACTTGGGCATCCCATCACATCTTTGCCCTTCTGTCCCTCTCCAGGAATCATGGCCATCCTGTTCTCGGGCATCGTGATGTCACACTACACGCACCATAACCTGTCCCCGGTCACCCAGATCCTCATGCAGCAGACACTCCGGACTGTGGCCTTCTTGTGCGGTAAGTCCTCCTTGGTGGCTGGCATGTGGGCCCATCCAGTGATGATGGGCTTCCTGCCCTGTGGTGGGAGTGGCTGGAGGTTTCCCTGGCAGCAGGACGCCAGGCCCCCTGCCTGAGCTGTCGCCCGGGCTGTGCCTTGCCACAGGGCCCCTCACTCCTGACAGGTGGAACAGCCAAAGACCAAACAGTGAGAGCCACTCACTCGGAATAGTTGACATGTGTTTTTAATGTATGGAAGGGACATTTCAAAAAAAATACTCCTTGGAAATGATACTGAAGAGGGTTAGATGCCAAGAGTTCCACAGTGGAAGCAGCGTTTAGGAGCTCCCTGGGTGAGCCTACCAGGCTGTGAGCCGGGACTTCTCAGCAAATGAACATCTTGAGTTTCTAAGAGGGGGACATAGTCCCAGCATTCCCAGGCTCGTCCATGGAGCCCTTTACCCACAAGGCCATCCTGAAGTATGCAGTTGGGGATTCGGCAGTTGGGGACTCCCTGGTTGAAAGTGTCACCTGCTGGGCTAGACCATGAAGAACGGTTTCAGTTTGAGCCTTGTTCCCCCAATACTTGGAGTTCTCACTTGTCTCCTCCCTGGCTCGTACCTGGAAGTGAAGGATCCAGTCACACTGTCCCTTTAAGTCAGCCCCAAATTACTGTGCCCCAGCTATCATCACCAGTGTCCCTGGCATTTCATGAGGGCCGTGTCTCATTCTGAAGCACTAGTTCCCCATCATGTTCAGGAGTGGGGGCTGGCCACGTGGAGACAAGGAGGCTCAGGTGAGGAGAGACCAGATGGCCTTCTGCCAAGAGTCGGTGCTGGCAGCCAGGCCTCTTTATCCCAAGGCCAGTGGGTATTTATTCCACAACATTCCTCTTAAGAAGCCAAAGCTAAAGATTCTGACCTCATCTTCACAATTACAGGAACCTAGAGCAAAACATCCATCAAATTCTATTTGATACCTATCAGATTGGCAATTTTTAAGCAAATTGGCAAATTGGTGATATTTAGTTCTGACAGGGGTATGTGAAAATCAGGCTGTGGGAGGAGCCATCTCTGGGAGAGTCATTTGCAGTGTCTGTCTAAATGTAAAAGGCATGTGCTCTTTGGGCCAGGCAATTCAGTTGTTAGGAATTTAACTTGTGTGCAGAGGTGTCTGTTTAGCTTGTGATGTCAAATAGGAACAGTCTGAGCATTCATCTGCAGAGGGTGGGTAGCCCTGGTGCATCCCTGTACTAGAGTTTAGGTTGCCAGGAAAAAACACCAAGTAGATAATGAATGTGTTTTAAACATGCAGATTTGGAAAGATCACAAAAATATTTAATAGATAAGAAAAAACTTCCAAGTAGGATAAGGGTGAGTACATTGTTCAGCTTGTGGACTTGTTTTAGAAAGATATACATTTCAGGAGACTGAGGCAGTAGGATTGCAAGGTCAAGACCAGCCCCAGCAACGTAGCGAGACTCTTTCTCAAATTAAAAAAAAAAAAAAAATTAGAAGATACACATGTGGCTGGGAGGTAGCTTAGTGGTAGAGAACCTGCCTGTCACCTGTAGGGCCCTTAGCATGCCCCGCCCTGCAAAGAAAAGAAAAGAAGTCACATTTGAAGGAAAAACATTGCTGAAATGTTTTTAAACAGTTTAATGCTTTATAGTGTTCAGCTATTTTAAAATATAGTCCATGTCTCCCTAATTAATAGGCTGTTCTGGAGACCATCATAGTTTTAGCAGGGTGCCCAAAAATTTATAAGGTGCTTTTTCTTAAAATACACAAGGGACTGGTTGTCCACAGGAAGTCGGTGCTCCTTTGCTTCGTGGAGTGAAGCCAAGAGCTAGAAAGGGATCTCTCCCTGCAGGTCCTGCTGGGCTCAGGCCGCATTCCAAACCTCGAGGCAGCGTTAAATATGTTCAGTGTGTCACTTCGTCGCACCGGCAGGAAGTTAACCAAAGGCCCTTTCACGCTTGTCATGTGGCACCTACAGCCTTTGCTCTGAATTTTTGCCACTTTGCTGCTGTCAGGACCCTTGCTAATGACAGTGTTGAGCAAATGGGCAGATTGAGTTGATATCTTCCCGGGTGGGATGGTGTTCAAGTATGTGACAGTTGACTCATTACCTCGAGAAATTCTGGAGAACAGCACGTGTTGCTAGTGTGATATAAAAGAAAGAATCTAAGTACAGTTTGACCAAAATGCTGGTTGCAATATTATCCAGAAAATGTCATATTAGCTCATGACTTCTGCATGTCTGCTTAACAGTTTAGTGCTATCTTGGAAGAAACTAGTTGGGGCTGAATAATCCATTCTTTGGTTTGTTTCAGAAACATGTGTGTTTGCATTTCTTGGCCTGTCCATTTTTAGTTTCCCTCACAAGTTTGAAATTTCCTTTGTCATCTGGTGCATAGTAAGTATTTTCCTTGTTTTTTTATTTAGATACTTATTTGTAGATCAATTAACATGTTCTGGATTCATTTATGTAACTGTTAACTATTCAGAGTCAACAGCTACATAGACACACTTCTGTTTAAAGTCTCTTTTGTTAAAAATCACACCCAAGGGGGGAAGGGGGGAAATTAAATGGCTGAATAACCCTGGAAAAGGACTTTTACATGTTTTTAATTTTCAATTCACTAGATGTTACGGCCGCCTCTTCTAAGAAGCACAGTCTTATACAATTTATGTTAAGTAATAAAAGCAGATTTCAAAAGTGATTATGTAACCAATTATAACCATGCATAAATTTTATGTTTAGAAAAAAGAAAATACTGACAAATGTTCACAGTAGTTGTTAAAATGGGGGTGATTTATTTTTCTTTTATCCTTTTTCTGGATGATTTATAATGAATGTGTACGGCCCTCTTACCATAGTTTTTTTTTTTTTTTTCCAAATGTGCCTGTTTATAAGCATGACCTTAGATGCTGTTTAAGGATTACCAGGCCCAGGGGAATCAGCCAGGTGATGCTTATGACATGGAAACAGGGTCATAATTGGGTTAGGGTGGCAGTAAAGAAAAGAAAAGCTGGGCACAGTGGCACATTCCTATAATCCTAATGACTCGGAAGGCTAAAGAAGGAGGAGGAGCACAAGTTCAAGGCCAGCCTCAGCAGCGTGGCAAGACCTTGTCTCAAAATAAAAAATAAAAAGGGCTGGGTATGTGGCTCCGTGGTAAAGCACCCCTGGGTTCAATCCCCAGTACCATAAATAAACAAACAAACAAACAAACAAATAAATAAATAAATAAATAGGTGAGTGAGTAAATAAATAAATAAATAGGTGAATGAACAAATAAATAAGGAAAAGAGAGTTGTAATCATCCACAGCAGAATCAAATCCTTTTTTTAAAAAAATAAATTACTTTTAAAAAATTTTTATATAAGTAATTTAATTCGTGAATGCAGTTGTTTTTGTTGCTTTTTTTAAAAAATATTTTTATTATTTTTTTTTAGTTGTAGGTGGACAGAATATCTTTATTTTATTTTTATGTGGTGCTGAGGATCGAACCCAGTGCCTCACGCATGCGAGGCGAGCACGCTACCACTGCACCACAACCCCAGCCCTGCTTTGTTTTTTTATGTGGTGCTGGGGATTAGAACCTAGGGCCTTGTGCATGTGAGGCAAGCACTCTACCAACTGAGCTACATCCCTGGCCCCAGAATCTAATCCTTTTTGGGAATGAGGCATTTAAAAGAAAAGTCCAGCTCCCCCAAGCATCTGATTCAAGTGACATTAGTGACCTCTAGCATTTGGGCATTTGGCCAAATCCCTCCAAATCCCTTGTCTGCGTTTCCCCTTTGGTCTTTGTTCCTTCAGTTTGAGCTTATCCCCCAGCCCGAGGCCCAACAGCTAATTCGTACTTTTAATTCCTAATTTAATCTTTTTGGATCCCTCATTAATTTCAGGCATTTACGAGGTACTCCTTCCTGTTGGAGTATGGCATGATTCATTTTATGTTAACTTTTCTTGCCAATTCCACTTAAAACCCAGCTATTAGGAAGCAGACTTTAAGTACTTCCACCTGCCATGTGCAAACTGGCAAGGACTACCTGCTTGGCACACAGGGGAAGAGCCCTTGAGAGGATAAGGAACCCTAGGGGGAAGGCGTCCCCTTACCCCTGGGCTCTTTCCACCTTTCACTTGGCAGGAGCTCCTCGCTGTTTGTCAGTTGTCTGTCCTCCAAACTCAAGTTTCAGGACGAGAGAACAGCAAAGGCCTTTCACAGAAAACACAGTAGTCTACTGTTGGGCTTGGGTAAAGGGGGCCACTTTTGGTCAAAACTGAAATACGAGCATAGGAGCTGAGATTGGATTTCGTGGTGAGCCTGGGAGGTGACTGTCTCAGCCATGGGCCACGAGAAAAATACGACACCCCAGGCAGTGGCTCAGTTCCCCCAGCACCGGGTGCAGGCCAGCCCTATGGCTAGCAGAGCCCCTGTTTTGTGGTGATAGTTCCACCCTCAGACCCAGCTCAGTGGTCTAGACTATGGGCTTTGGGGTCCGCTCCAGATTTACAACTTGGATCTACCTCTTCCTGCCCAGCCAGCCTCAACCAGTTCCTAAGCTTGCCTTGGTTTCTTTGTCTATAAAATGGAAACAGTAACACCTACCTCATAAGACTGCTACAAGATTTAAATGTGGCCAGATATGATGCCAGTGAAATGTTTAGCACCTTCTCTGGCACTGGAATGTTGGACAGTTGGGAACAGTCATTGTTAACTTGACCCTTGGAGGTGTACCACCCAAGGCACACTCAGGTCATGTTCGTTAAGAGAAACAAACTAAGTAGGTTTAAAATATGTGCATGTGTGTATCATTCTTTCAAATTAGCTTTAGTGAGAACCAAGATGAAAATAAATTAACAAATAGTTCTACAAATTCACTTGGATAAAATTTAAGCTTTACATAAAGCTATATTTTGTTTGGTTTTTTTTATCTTCTTGTTTTTGCAGTACTGGGGATCTGGGCCTTGCACATGCTAAGTAAGCACTCTGCCACTGAGCTCCATCCCCAGCCCGCCCCACACAGCTATGTTTTAAGACTAAAATGCCTTCGGAGGTGGTAGGAACCCAAAGCCACAGCAACAGCTAGGCCGGGTGTATGGCCTCCTTGTAGAACGTCCCTACATTTTCCTTTTGCTCAGAGAGCAGTGTTTCTGTGCCCAGGTAGGCCTCCTCAGTCCTTCCCTCCTCGCCCTGAGGAGCACAGTCCCTGCAGGAAAGGTAGAAACACCTGGTTTGTCCCTCCAGAGCTTGCCCAGTGGGGAAGATTAGCGCAGACCTGTCCCATGGTGGCACCTGCAGTCGGGTTGCCCTGAGGGTACTCTCTGGGTGTGTCTGCGGCACCTCTTGGCACTCATTCTGCTCCTTCCCAAAGCCCTTGCTGATGCTCGTTAGTCTTCTCTTCCGACTGGAACCAGGCAGGCGTGGTGGCGCAAGCCTGTGATCCCAGAGGAAATGTAACACACAGAGCTTCATCCAGACATAGAGGCCGCACGACTAGCCACACACTGCTGCCTCTGCCTGGCCTTGTGCCGTTGGCACCTTCCATGGCTGAAGGGCTGGCTGCGTGGTGACAGGTGTGTGCCAGGGTCTGCGTTGACTTGGGCAAACTTGCACTTGCAGAAGCTGATGTGTCCCTCTGAGACCCGGCTTTCTGCATTGACAGGTCCTCGTGCTGTTCGGCAGGGCGGTCAACATTTTCCCTCTCTCCTACCTCCTGAACTTCTTCCGTGATCACAAGATCACCCCGAAGATGATGTTCATCATGTGGTTTAGTGGTGAGTCCAATTTGAGTAAATGGGTGGAAAACGTGTGTAGTAAAGGTACGCACCAGATGGGGAGAACCTGAAGTTACCTGCTGGAACCCTTGAAAACCAATTTGCCTCATAAGCCAAAATTAATAAAAGCTCCTATTTAATGGGCACCTGCTCTAAGCCAGGCCCCTACCAGATGGTACCCTGGCCACAATGCTATGCAGTACGGATAAGGAAGCCCAGGGTCCTGAAGGACAGAGGACGTGCTTGGGATCCCATGACCACAGGAGACAGAGCCAGGACATGCCTGTCCTTTGTCTCAGGGGTAACTGGGACAACTCTGGTTTTCTAGGCTGAAGAAATAATGGCTCAAAATAAAAGAGGTAGAAGTTAAAATTCTCATAAACCACATGCTGATTCTCGTTTTTCCAGGGCTGGGGACGGAGCCCAGGCCCATGCGTGCTAGGCAAGCACTCTGCCACCAGCTGTACCCAGCCCTTCGCGCTAATGCCGGGCATTTTTCCTTCAGTCACAAAGTTCTGACATTTTCATTTCAGTGCTTCAACTGCTTCTGTCCCATCATATTTCTCCACTTTCTCAAGGATAGAAATGATTCCGTAAATCTTTGGCTCCTAAAGAACTGGATCCTCGGGCTGGGGCTGTGGCTCAGTGGTAGAGCGCTTGCCTAGCATGTGTGACGCACTGGGTTCGATTCTCAGCACCACATATAAGTAAATAAAGTCCATTGACAACTAAAAAAAATTTTTTTTAAATCTTAAAAAAAAAAAAAAACGGGTCCTCAGGCATCTTTACATTTACTTTTGAGTAATACATGGAGTTCTATATGCTTTCTTGTTTAAATATTATAATTGAAACATTTCCATGTGGGTTGAATATAGCAGCATGCTTTATAGTGTTCTCTCCAGCAGCACAAATGTAAATTTGTCTCATTTCTTTTTTCAAAAAGTGTGTGTGTGTGTGATGTCTGGGTGTGCACGTACTCATATATCGTGAGAGAAACTCATTTTTTTCTTAATCCTTTTTGCCAATGAAGAAAGACTCTTTGGAGTAGTCGATCCAAGGTCTTGAAAATCTCCAAGAAAATCCAAGAACTGTGTTAGACAGTTGATACAGCCATGGAAGCTCCTCGGGAGCGAGGGCCGGAGGAGAGCTCCTGGGGGAGTGGGGTGTTGTGGGTGAGGCCAGCTGGTCCCCTGACAGGCCTGTCCTCCACCATTTCCATGTCTTTCTGGATCGTCTTGAGGATTTTGCTTGCTTCTCTGTCGGCTCCTCCCATAAGCATTTCAGGCCTCTTTCCCAGCAGAAAACCCAGGCCTCGGCCTCAGTCCCGCCCTGCACCTCCTTCCTTCATGGCCACGGGTAGCCCCCCACCCACTTTTTCCACTGTTCCATGTCCTGTTCAGGACCCTGCAGTTGGTCTGGCCTGGTCACTAGTGACCACCTGCAGCCAGGCCTGCTGGTCCCAGTCAGCCCCCGTCAGTCCCCGTCCTAGCCCACCTCCTGGGCTTTAGGTTCCTCTTCCACCCACCCCTCCCTGAGGCCTGTAGGCCCCTTGCCCTCCTCCCCTGCAGAGGAGGGGTCTCCTCAGGCTCTCGCCTGACGCCAGTCCTCCTGCACCAACCTCAGGACACAGCCCAGCCCCATGCCACCCTCGAGGTCCACACTCACTGGGAGCTCCCCCTTCCTGGCCTCTGTGGCCATCCAGCTCCCCTGAGCAGACCTCTTGCCAAGGGCCTTCCTGGATGTCATGGGCCCAGCATAAGTTCACTGAGACAGCTCCCAATACCGGCCTCTCCTCGCCTTCCCCTTCCACGGCAGAGGTGGATTCGATCTTGGGGTGGCTGGTTTTGCAGCACTGGCTGGGCACACACAGGCTAAGCGCGTCACACACGCCAGATTTCTTCAGCCTCTGTCTTTCGTGGTAGGTTTGGGGAGGGAGGTACCACTCGCCCTGCCCATGTCCCTCTCCCTCACCATCTGCTGCCTCATCCTGGACCTGGCCTGCTGCAGCAGCTCAGCCACCCAGACCCCAACGCTGTGGCGGCTCTGTTCCATGTCCATGGCAGGGCCTGCGGCCTCCTCACTCCCTGGCACTCGGCATCTCCTAAGTCCTTGTGCGACGTCTCCTCCCAGCCCCTCGGGGAGCTCCCAAGAGCAGGGCCAGGGCTGCCTGTGTCTGGCTCTGGCACCAGGGCAGCCCGGAAGTGACTGACAGAGTGAAGGCTGTGTCCCCGTCCAGTCCACACCCTCTGCCACGCCCTAGAGCCTGTCACCACTGCCAGGGGCTCAGCACAGGCAGCCTCCTCAGGCACAGGGGCACCCGCAAACTGCGGCTTGTGCTGCCACATGTTCACCGCAGCCCGGGTGGGACGTCTGTGCTCCGGCCTGGCTCCTTGGTGTCGTGGAGCGTAGCGGGGACGACTGTGCAGGGCATTCTGTGAAGGCCTGGTGACGCTGGGGACAAAGCACCTGGCCCAGGGCCTGGGGTGCACAGGGGGCCCTGGCCCACAGCAGCAGTTGTGAGTCATATCCTGCACGTGCACATGTGCCTTGTAGCCTGGCCAGGTCCCCTCACCAGATAGCTCTGCAGCTGGGGAGTGGCTGGAGTGGGCAGCAGTCCCCACTCCTTGTGGCCTGCCCGCGGGTCTGGCCGTCCTGTGGGCTGTAGAGCGGGCAGCCTGGTGGGAAACTGCTAGCGCCGCATCCCTGCTCTCCCCTGACCACCCTGCCGCCCCCAGGCCTGCGGGGCGCCATCCCCTACGCCCTGAGCCTGCACCTGGACCTGGAGCCCATGGAGAAGCGGCAGCTGATCGGCACCACCACCATCGTCATTGTGCTCTTCACCATCCTGCTGCTGGGCGGCAGCACCATGCCCCTCATCCGCCTCGTGGACATCGAGGACGCCAAGGCGCGCCGCAGGAGCAAGAAGGACGTCAACCTCAGCAAGACGGAGAAGATGGTCAGTGCGGGCGGGCGGGCGGGCAGGGGGGCCTCCCGGGACCCACAGGCTCCCGCCTGCTGCCAGGAGGCGCGGCCATAAGATAGGCTTCGAGTGCCGGGCAGCGCCACCGTGCAGCGTGCGCACCCAGGAGGAACTGCAGTTCTGGAGCAGGCTCTCGGGTGGACAGACCGTCCAGAGCTGGGGCTGGATGAGGCCACAAAGGCTGCAGGCCAGCTCTGGCTACTTCCCTGTGGGGCTGTGGTGGCATCCTCCCCTGATAGTAGCCGAGCCACCTCTCAGACCCAGGGCTGGCAGGTTTCAAAATCATGCCATTCCTGACATCTGCTGAAAACCTCCTGGTGGGGGCCTGAGGACCAAGAGGTCACGACAGGGCTGGAGGGGTCCAGGGCCCAGCTGTAGTCGAGCTGAGGCCCTGGTGCCCCTTGGCCCTGTGTCCCCCCTCCAGCCTGTGTGCCACGCCAGGCCTGCGCATTGTGGCTCGCCGCCCTGGCCTCCTGTGCTGGCCCTCACATCCCACCCCCACCACATTTCAGGAAATGCATCTTTTTCTAGTTCCCTTATTTGAGGCCATTGGTAACTTTAGTCAGTCATCAAAAGCACAGAAATCTTGGGCTGGGGCTGTAGCTCAGTGGTAGAGCGCTTGCCTAGCATGCGTGAGGCACTGGGTTCGATCCTCAGCACCATGTATAAGTAATAAATGAATAAAATAAAGATCCATCAACAACTAAAAAAATATTTAAAAAAAAAACCAGAAATCTTCACCTGCCGGTCTAACAGTGGAGGTCAGGCCTGGATGGCCCCAGCCAGGGCTGAGCTGCTGGAAGGAAGCTCCGGTGGCCTGGGGGCTCTGCGGGGCCTTTCTCATGCTCCCAGGCCTTTCTCCCCCACCCATCCACCAGTTTTCTCCTTGTTTTTTTTTAAAAAGTTTCATGGGACTCAAAACTTTGCATGGATATCAGAGTGGATGGCAGGCTTGTCACACAGCTATTGGGCCTCACCACGAGGGTCTCAGAGGTCTAGGGGATCCTGAGAGAATGGTCATTTCTTACAAGTTGCTGCTGCCGCCACTCCTAGAAAGCTGGCTGTGTGAGGGCCAGGAGGGCCACAGTGGGGGGCTGCCGCCGGGCCCCTCTTGGGTACAGATGTGTGACTGTCTCAGGTTGTCCTGAGTACCTGCAGGAAGCAGATGCTCCCCTGGTCCCCATTTTGCAAATGAGAATGCTGAGGCACAGGAGAGTCCCGCTCACAGCTGAGGTCCCACAGCCTCCACAGTCTCCCTCGTAACCACCACCTTCTACATCGGTGGTCCTCAAAGTGGGGTTCCCAGACCAGCAGCATCACTGGGGAACTTGTTAGATATGCACATACTCAGCCTCACCCCAGACTGAGACAGAAACTGCAGTTTCTACCCAGTGTTTCGAGGTTTAACAAGCCCTCCAGGTGATGCTGATGCAGGCCGAGCGTGGGAATCACTGCTGCACAGCGCCAGAAGGCGCTTCCTGCTCCTCCCCACTCCCGAGTGCACATGCCTACACACCTGCACACCCGCTGGGGGGAGGCAGTTGACTGGCTGGCCCCCTCCTATGGCTTCATCCGGGTTTCTCCAGCAGAGCAGACACTCCTGCATCCCAGTGCTGCTGGCTTTTGGGCCTCCTGGCCAAGAGTGAGGCTGTTGGGAGTCCAGGACACAGGAAGATGCACAGTGAGCTGAGACCTGAGTCCTCCCTTCTGGACCTCCCCCTTTCTTCACCCGTCCCTGGAGCTTTCCTCCCCTTCCCTGCTCTGACTTGATTGGCAGAAGCCTGCCCTCAGTGGAACCAAAGCCTCTGACTCAGCTGCATCAGGAGGGATCCCTGGCATCCATGACGTTCTTAAACTGTCCCTCCTCCCCGTGGGCTCCCAGGAGGCTGTTCCCACATTCACTGTGCCTGGTTGTAAGGCACTTAGGATTGGAGATGCTGGTGACTTGGGGCAGAGGCCTCTAGGTAGTGGTGTGGGGCTTCCAGTTGTTGCCAGCTGATGCGTGCTGGCTGCTTTGTCACCCAGGGCAACACCGTGGAGTCGGAGCACTTGTCGGAGCTCACCGAGGAGGAGTACGAGGCCCACTATATCCGGCGGCAGGACCTCAAGGGCTTCATGTGGCTGGATGCCAAGTACCTGAACCCTTTCTTCACACGGAGGCTGACACAAGAGGTGGGGCATGGGCCAGCACCTGTGCCAGGGTCCCTTGCCTCCCCTTAGGACCTGCGATGGCCGAGGGCTGGGGGAGGGTGTGCCATGGAGGAGCCTCCCACAGCTGGGTGGGGCGGGCAGCCGCAGTTTCCTGGGCTGCATGCTTGGTGCTCACTTGGTACTAGCCTGTTCACTCCGTTCGATTTTCCTGGTTGGTAGTTTCGGGACCTGGATCAGCTGCTAAAGCTGGGCCGCATTTCAGACACACTAGGGCCTTGGGTGCTGCGCCATGGCCCACCCGGCTCCTGTGCCACCTCCCTAGGCACTGCTGGCCCTTGTGGACGCTGGCCTGGGCTGGGGCTGGGGCTCTTCCAGTCGCCCAGCACCTTTCGCTCCTCAGGCCAAGGTGACAGCTGTCACGTGCGAGCGTGGAGTTAGGGCCACACTGCGGCACTGCCCGCCACCTCCAGCCCCCTGCAGTTGGCAGCCGTGATCACTTGACATTTAGGGAAACTGAAGCCCTGGGAGTAACTCCCCTGCAGCAGCCCCAAGAGCCCACACAGCCAACGTGAGGGTGATTCTGGAGACTGCAGGGTTTTTGTTGGTTTTGGTTTTTTAGGTGCTGGGAATGGAACCCAGGGCGCTCCACCACGGAGTTCCATCGTTGGCCCTTTTTATTTTTCATTTTGAGACAAGGTCTTGCTAAATTGCTGAGAGGGGCAGAGGTGCCACGTTTTTGTCCTTACACCACCTCCCTCTCTACCTCCTGCTTCTTGGGCCCCTCCCGGTGTCCTTCCTCCACACTGACTGGGCTTATCTCGTCTCCTGCCCCAGGACCTCCACCATGGCCGCATCCAGATGAAGAGCCTCACCAACAAGTGGTATGAGGAGGTGCGCCAGGGCCCCTCGGGCTCCGAGGACGACGAGCAGGAGCTGTTCTGACCGAGCAGGGTGCCGTGGCCTCGGCAGGCAGGGCCCAGGACAACCTCGCTGCCCAGACACCCAGCGTGGCCCTGGAAGGACTTGCATTTGGCAGCCTCTTCAGGATGTAGGAAGTAGAGTGACGTGAGGCTGCGGAGCCTTCTTAGCCTGGAATTTTCCAGGCCTTTGGCAACGCTCATCTCCCTACTCCTCCCCTGCCTAGTGTGGCTTCTCGGCCCACAAAGTGGAGTGGCCGTGGTCACAGGTAGTGCCCCGCCTGCTTCTGCAGCCCCTCTGCAGCCCCGCAGAGCTGTCCTGCCTGGACAGGGAGGCCTGTGGCAAGCACTGTGCCTGGAGCCTGGGTGTCAGTGACCGCGTGGGTGCCACTCCCAGGCCAAATCTGCACAGGGGCTGGCAAGGAGCTGAGTCAGCAGCGGCAGCAGTTCCGACCTCACGCTCCCTCCGTGGTGTCCGCTGCGCTCCCTGAGAAAGGAAAACTGAGCGCCCCTTTTTCTTTACCTCTGATTGGCACCTCACAGCCTGTCTCCCCGGGGCAGGCAGCTGCTGCCCTTCGCGGGGCATATCGTGAATGTTTACACTGGTGCCCACCCTGACGGCTGGGCCCCCCTTAGAGCCTGGGCGGAAGCTGTAGCCTGGGGTAGGGTCTGGGGTGGGGCGTTGGGCCTCTTCTGTGGGCTCAGCGCGCCCCCTAGAGAGAGAAGCTGGAAAAACTGTGTGTGCGGCCGGCCGTGGCTGTCCTGATTCGTTTCAGTTGATGCACTTTTACCAAGTCCAGGAGTCTGGGGCCGCCTGCAGTGCCATCCTCTCGCCATCCTCTCGCCATCCCCTCGCCATCCCCTCGCCATCCCCTCGCCATCCCCTCCCTCCGGCTGGGTCCCACTGCTCTACCGCTCTTGTTCGTTCAGAGGCCCTTTGCCAGCCGTGGCGTCCACCTGCCATTTTCCTACCGCCACTTTTACTGCTGCTCAGGGTCTGTTCTCTTTTTTCCAGTTCCCTACTATCTTGGTTTCTGTCTGTCTCCCATGCTGGGGTTCTGGCTCCCACGCAGAGGTACACACGTGCAGTTCACCCCAGCAGCCACCGTCTCAGGGTGAGGAGCTGCCAATCATGTCCACATGAATGGAATTCCTGGCCCACACCCCTTTCCCACCTGCCTTTTTCGTAACTGCTTGACTGTGCCCATCCACAGGCCGTGGGCAGCTTCCCCCTGTGGCTCTGGGTCCCAACTGGAGTCTGGAGAGCAGAACCCTCAGGTGATTTGGTTCACCATGTGCCTGTCCTTGGCTCTCCGTGGGACACTGTGGGCCCACAGGTCCATGTAGGCCAGCATGGTCTTGGACTGTCTTGTGCCTCAGGCAGGGTGACTCTGGAAGTCAGGAAGGACTGACCTCAGACGCTCTGGGACTGGCACCAGGCCCCAGCCCTCACTCCTCACCTTGCCCCAGAACTTGTCACAGAGTGTCGGGCAGAAAGCACGTGGGTTGCTTTTATGCGTGAAAAGTAAGTTTTTACTTGATAGAGCTAAAGCCTGGTCTTTTTCTTCCTAGAGTCCCACACCTTGACCTCCTAGTCCAGCCATCCCATTGCCTTGCATAGTTTTGGTTTCCACCACTTTTCTGTGGGAGAGGTCAGAGAGGGAGGGGGCCTTCGCCCTTGCCTGAGAGCATGCGGGGAGCTGACACCAGATTGCTCTCAGCCCAGCTTGGAGCTAATTTCCTTTCTCCCCAGAAACTCAGGGTCTGATATCAGAGTTGTAGGTTGTTTTGCAAGCTCAATTACTTGGCAAGATTTTCTCTTTGTAATCTTAAATTTATAGATTAAGCAATGAGACAGGATGGAGTCTTCTTAATTCAGACTGTTGTCACCAAGTCCAGTGCCCCAGCCACATCATGCCTGGCCTCCACTTTTTGCTGAGACCTGAGAATGTCACTGTGGGGAGTATCTGTGGTGTTTGGTGGAAGGGCCACCAGGCTTGGCTGGGGCATGGGTGGGGCCTTTCCTGGGAGCTACCAGCACCAGCCTGGGCCTCCTGGGAGCCTCCTCTGCCCCCTGCCGGTGACTGAGGGTCTAGCAACCTGGGGGAGCAACCCCAAGAGATGAAGGTGACCTGCTTGGCCTGTGTGGTAAGCAGAGGGCCCTGGAGGTGCGTTTTTCAGGTAGAGTATCATTTGGGGCTGTAAATGTAGAAGATATGGAAGTGTCCAGTTTGGCTATACCTTCCCGCCTGTTTCAGGTCTAGCCAAGGGACAGGACAGCTGTGGTGCTCAGGCGCTGTTACTTTAGAGTGAGGTGAGAGCCATGAGGTCAGTGTGTGCTCCTGGGAACACTGGACCTGTAGCCGGGGAACTGAGATGTGCCGCAGCAGGCCTGCGCTCTGGCAGCCCCTGCACTGCAGGCCCTGCATACGGAGCCGGGTGCCACCCTGTGGTCGTAGGTCCCCTTGGAACAACCACACCCTGCAACTTGGGATGTGAAGTCTCACAAGGAAAGACCTGCTTTCCTACGTCCCCAGAGTTCAGTCAGCTGTGGACTGGGCCAGGCCATTGGTGCTCAGCTGCTCAACCCAGGAGCAGACCCAAAGCCCTCCTATCCCCACCCCAAGCCACCACCCCTTTCACAGTGGGACTGTTGGCGGGGCCTTGCCTGGCCCAGAATGTGGCAGCCATGTCAGCACAGAGGTCCTGGCTTGCCACAGATGCCTGTGTGCAGTGGAATGCCAAGACCGGTGAGTGGGGTGCCTCCTTGACACTGCCCAGAGGTCCCTCAGCAAGACCTTGCCTCCTGAGTCTTGGGTCCCTGTTTCCATGGACCCACACACTGTACAGAGCTCTCAGGAGGGTGGCTGCTACCAGGGCCTCGCTGGCTTTGCAGTCCAGGGGCTGGCAAGACCCAGGGTAGAGAGAGTTGTCCCCTGATTCCGGCTGGAGGACCTGATTCCAACTCTGCTATAGATTAGGATTTTACAATGCAAAATAGGTCCCCTCCACGTTCCCTCCAAACGCAACCATGTGTCTCCCCTGCTGGTTGGAGCCTTGGAAGCCAGATCTGAGGCGTTCCCGGCACTGCAGCCGGAGTCATTAGGTTGTCCTCCAGGACCACCTCCGGGACCCAGCGCAAGTACAGGCTCCCAGGAACAACGAGCCAGCTCCTTTCTGGTTCCTACCGTTCCTCAAATGCGTATTTATGGGCCACAAAGGAAGGATTTCCTAATGTCACCTGCCCCGTCCCATTTCCCCACAATCCCAGAGGGAGAAGGCACCTTGGCCCTTGCCCAGGATGTGTCCCTGGCTCTGCCGGCAGGAGGCTGCTGTGAGCCCCTTGGGCCTGTGGGACTGGAAGGAAAGATGTGCCTGGTGGCCAAAGGAAAGAAGCCACTTGGACCTGACAACGGAGGGGCAGGTGGGAGGCCCAGCTTGACCAGAGGCCCCGGCGCCTCCAGCTGCAGTGCACAGGCCAGAGCCACTCTCACGGCCAGTAGGACTCTTGGTTTTTTTTTGTCTCTAAAAATTAAGGTTTGTTTAAAGGTTTTGTTTGTTTGTTTTAAAGGATGCTAGGGAGGAAAAAACAAAACAATAAATAGAAGAAACAAAAAAATTAAACAGGGAGCACTGGGGGCCAGGCTGCTTCGGGGCGGGGCACTGAGGGCCTGGCTCCGGGGATGGTGGCCGCGCCGGGTGGCATGGGAGCTGCTCTGCTGGAACCCTGCTTGCCTTGCCGGACTGAGGATTCAGGAATGGGTGGAAGAGTCATGTCACTGGATATTTATTTAGAAATAAAATGCTGCAGAATCGGAGCTGGCTTCGTGTCCATGTTCACATGGCTTTGCAGAAGCGTGGGCCCTGCACTCCTGGGCTTGCTGGCCACACGCCTGCCCAGCTTCTCTGGGCCAGCAGCGAAGCCTGTCCCGTGAAGTGTGGTGGCTGGCGGCAGGGTGCAGGGTGGTGGGGTCCTGGGTCTGTCCCTGCCTCTGCCCCCAGGAGAAGCAGGAGGCCCCTGGCGGCTGTCTGGGGCTTCTCACGGGTGCTGGTGGCAGGGCCACCTAGGATGGCAGCTTTGGTGGCTGCTGCCTGGCAGTAAAACAAATGTCTCCACTGAGCTCACACCGCTGCGGAAGCTGCCTGTCCCCGCCCTCTGAGGGGCTGTGGGGTGGGTGGGCGAGACCTGATCCTGGTTCTGGCCCATGGGGGGCGGGCGGGCCTGGAGTCTCCCGGCCTGCGCCCCATCCCATCCCATCCCATCCCGGCCAGAAGCTGAGGAGAAATCACCCCGAGCACGGCCTGAGCTGGGGCTGCCCAAGTGCCAGCCGGCCACAGGCAGGGTGACGGGAGCAGTGATCCGAGTTACAGCCCTTGAACTGTCCGGCGACAGGAGCGTCTGAGTGGGGGCTCCTGGTGCAAAGGCACAGTTGAGAGGCCGGTCACTCTGGAGACGCCCTGTTCAGGAGAGGTTCGTGCCTGCCATGGGACTGTCAGTTGTGACCTGAGTTCAGACACGGGCTGCAGGGGTGAGTCGCGAGCACCCAGCTGAGGGCTGCAAGGAGGCTGCCCAGCGCTGCGACCTTCGTGCTCTGTTTTGAAGAAACTCGCCCACAAAAACCCCCTTTGATGTTGAAACCTGTGTCACAAACGTGCTGAGCTGGCTCTGGGTTATTGTCCCTCACCAGCGATGGAGAACCACCAGGTCCTGGCCTTTTCTCTGCGTGTATCTGCCATGCAGGTGGCAGCAGCAGGGCCCAGCGCGGCACTAGTGGCCGCGGGAAGCTCACCAGGCCTCAGCCCAGTCCCCTCTGCCCACTCCTGCTCTGGACCCGGGTCAGGAGGTGTCCTCTATTGTAGCAAGAACTGCAAGTGCGGTGACGTGATAGCTGGCCACGGCCTCAGTGTCAGGGACACTGAAGTGACGGGACTATGAGTGGAAAGCAGAATTGCCCACACAGTTCTGACCACAAAGGTGACCAGGACATGGAGTTCTGCTGAGCAGTGTCACCTGAACAGAAGGGGGTGGGAGTGAAGGGCAGGGGCAGGGTCCTGAGCAGGCCCCAGGGGCACCTAGGAAAAGCTCTCGGGGCAGCAAGTCCGTGGAGCTCAGGGCCAGCGAAGGTCGGGCACAAAGCTGAGGACCCGGTAATCCCCACTCTTCCCACAGGGGAGCTAAGTATAAATTTCAGGAGTAGAAATGGACGTACACACTTTTAAAACTACACGTACTGGTTTAGAGGACACGGAGAAGACGCCGACCGTGGTGAGAAGGGTCCTACAAGGTGTTTCTCTTAGTATAACCACTGTTCTGTGTGTGCGTTTTACTCATTACTGTATATATAGTTGACAATGCTAAGTACTTTTTTTTGAAATATCTAGACTTTCTAGATGTTCTAAAGTGCTTGATATATGTTAAAAGTAGAAGTGGCAAAATACAACATTTTGAAAGCTGCTTTTTGTTAAAAAAATTTTTTTTTTTTGGGTACCAAATTGCTGGGATTACAGGTGTGTGCCACCGTGCCTGGCTCGAGCTGCCTTTTTGAAGAGCACATCCTAGAAGATGTACAAGGCAACTTTCCATCCAGGCACCAGACATGATCACATGACCATCTGGCTGCGGGAGAAGCTGGGAAACAGTCCTTATTCTGGATGGACACAGCTTCCACTGCCAGTGGCGGGGGTGACTAGAGCTCAGGGCACCATCCACAGTGTCTGACACAGCTCTTCTCCCAAGATGGGTAATCAGGCATGTGGGGTCCCACAGACTGGTGCTGGGAACTGGCAGCAGTTGGTGCCATACAGCTGGTGGGCCTGGCGATGTTTAAATATGCTCCATTTACATATACAAATTAAGCAGTCTGCACTTAAGTTGCCACCCCCTGATGCCAGCCTGCGGACGCTTCCTTTACTCTGCAGGCTGTGTTCGCCCCCAGGAGGCTGCTGCTCCCAGGAAGGCCATTTTCTGGATGGCACCTCACTGCAATCCCAGCACCTGGGCCTGAACACTTGGTCAGCCAGTGCCTAAAGCAGAGAGGCCTCTCTTCCCGACAGCTGAGCTGCCCCATGGGGCAATCCATCCTGGTGGGCACAGAGGTCCTGCTGGGCTTAGGGCCGGTACTGCCAACGGCAGCTGCTCTCTGCTCACCCTCAAGACTGCTGCCATGGGCTGGGCGGCAGCTCAGTGGCAAAGCTCTGCCTTGCATTTGTAAAGCCCTGGGTTCAACCTCCAGTTCCTAAAAAAAAAAAAGACCACTGCCTTGTGTTTTGCATTTATCTCAAACTGACTTTTTTAATGGAAAAGTGGTGTGGCAAGCCCTAAGGGAATGAATGAAACCCACCTAGGATCCTGCCAGAAGCTCTGTGCCTGACATTTTTTTTTCTTTTTGGCACTGAGGATTGAACCTAGGAGCACTTCACCACTGAGCCACATCCTCAGGCCATTTTATATTTTAAGACAGGGTCTTGCAGAGTTGCTTAGGGCCTCCCTAAGTTGCTGAGGCTGGCTTTGAACTTGCAATCCTCCTGCCTCAGCTTCCATGCACGCGCACCACGGCCGGCTCTCTGCCTGACACCTTTCTTCTGTTAAGGACAGGAATTGGGGCTGGGGACGCAGCCCAGTGGCAGGCCGCCCTAAGTTCAATCCCCACTACTGCAAAAACAAAGTAAGCATTACACTGACTTCCTCCTTGTGGAAATTAAATGGATGGAAATTAAAAATGGAATTTCTAAACAATGTCCTTCAATGTTATGTAATGCCTCAGCTGCCACCTGTACTCCTTTGTCTCGGAGTACAGTCGTGCCCTTGGAAGGCACGGCTCAATCATGAGAGGGGGATCCTAACAGTACTTATCTCATAGAATAAGTGGGATTATTTCTCTTTCTTTCGGGTCCCCACCACCCAGGTCTGGGGATGGAACCCAGGGCCTCACACTCTAGGCAAGTGCTCTCCCACTGAGTTCCACCTTCAGCCCAACTGGGGCTATCACGAGATCACGCGTGTAGAATCTCAGCAGACAGGTGCCTCGCTCTAGTGCTGGCTGTTACTTGTCAGCTTCCTGGAGCAGAAAATTTTGCATCTTGTCATTAAAGAACTAAATACGGCTTCCAAACTAGAGCAACCCAAACTCCCAAGAAAGGAGCACACAGGACAAAAACCCCCACACACTTTATTTAACAATGGAAGACACTTTATTATTATTTTTTAAAATCATCTCTCAACATTTCAACTCTTAGTAGAAATCAAATGTAAAACATCTGCATGTTTAAATTAGCATATACTTAACTATCTCGATCACAGCAACCTCATACAGTAAGATGCACCCGAGGGGGGCACAGTTGTAGCATTTCCTCTTCCAGTCTCTGAGCACAGTATTTCCGTGATGGTAGGGACACTCGACTTTGTCTTCCTAGAACATCTTGGTCACACCTGCTTCTGCCCACTGTAAATTATGTGGCATCACGGTTAGCTAAAAGTTACTGTAATGCTGGAACAATCCGGAAATGGAAAACTAGAAAACTAGAGCTCTCAGGAGTGGGCCAGGCATTGCCAGTTCTGAAATGTGAAAAGGAAGAGCATCAAAGATGAATGCCCCAGACAGGTGGCCTTGGTGACAAAGGTGGTCGAAATTCAGCTTTATATACACATCACATATCTACATAGGATCTACCATGTACACGTAAAAAACAGCCATAGAAGATTTGGAAAACCTTAAAATCACTCGACAGAGTTGGAAGAACATCGGCAAATTCACAGTGGCCTCAGGATTCAGCCAGATTCAAACCTGCTCAAGAGCTGAAGACCTTTCTCCTAGAAAACCTCACTGCACATAAATCCCTTAAGTGTGCGCATCATAAACACTTATGGCTAAAATATATTAGTTCACAAGAAGTGATCTGGTTTCAAATTCTTGCCCCACTCCTGCTCCGCTTCCCCAAAAAGGAAAATCCAGAGGTCGGCGATTCCATGTGGGGTTGGGGCTTTTGGGCGCGCCGTGCGCAGGCTCGGCTGAGGAGTGCGGCCATCTGTCTGGTGGGCCACGCCGACTCCTGCCCACTTTTAGTGCAAAAAGATCTCAAATGTTGCATGTGAGTCCTGGAAACTGGTGAAGAGGACCGAGATGGATGGGTGGCGGGAAACCCAAATGATTTTCCTTCTAAATGCAACTTGAGAACCTTGGAGTGTGAAGTCACACCCAGCAGGGCCAAGGACCAGGGACACAGGTGCAAAGGCCAAGGTCCCTATCACCTTCACCCCCTGCAGTCGGCAGGCCCCAGGCCTCAGCGCCGGTGCTCACCCCTAAGTGCACCTGGAGGTAGGTGTACAGCGCGTACTATAGGGAAGACAGCGGCCCTCCACCATCTCCAGAAAAAGGGACATTGTCTCTGTCCCTCCTCTGCCCCAACTCTCCATTCCACCCCAGGGAGTGGAGGACATAGAGAAAAGGGCCCGAGGCCTCCGTGGAAGACTAAAGAACCCAGGGCATTTTTATAAATAGCTACATAATCAATTTTTAATCACTTTGAAACACATAGCAAGTTGAATATTTATTTAAAAATAAATCTCAAAAATATCTATTTACAGTACAGTTAGAGGGACGTGTGCAAACAACAGAAAGGGGAGAAGCCAGTCCTGCTGTGGGAAGCCCGCATTTCAACGTGTGGGGGTGAACAAACGCCACGGGCGTTCAGCTAATACTGGACTTGGTTCACCTTGGACTCCTGCAGGGGCAGGGAAGCCAGGGGGCAGGGGTCTGGCTGGGGATCCTTGTACTTAGCAACAGGATGGCCAGAGGGGTGAGCCGTCAGGAGAGGCCCAGTGTGGCAGGAGGGCTCATTTCACAAGCCAACAGGCCTCTAGCTCGCTGCTTCAGGTGGACACTTGGAGGTGACCCGAAGGGCTTTTCCTAGTCCACGTTGGCTCTGCAGTGGGAGGGGTAGTCCCAGGACAGAAACCCTCTTGAAAGGAAAAACAAAAACAGAACCCAACTGAATAAGGAGTGATCAGCCAAAATGAATCTGAACGGAAGCGTCACCCTCTTCCCTGCAGACGACACAGCAGCCGTCAGCAGCCGTCAGCTGGAACGAGTCACAAGGGAACTCTGGGGCGGGGCAGCCGGCCGATCCTGCCATCCAGAGAGTCAAGTGCAGCGCTCTGCTCTGATCGGAGCTTCGGTACTTCACCAGGAAGCCGGGAAGGTCAGTGTGTAGCCCTTGTAGCGGGGACGCGGCAGGAGTCTATCTGTACACGAGATGGGAGAACTGTGTGGACTTGTAGTTCAGCTGGGTGTTGGGCATGAACTTGTGCAGCTCATTCTTTCTGCAGCAGGGATCATAATGGTAGGCGCTGAGGCAGGCGTCACAGGAAACTTTTGAACACTGGGTGCAGGTGTTGGTGGCTCCTGGGCGGTTGCAGAAGCCGCAGCGGGAGGTGGCCGTGGTGGAGTGCTTGGGCTTTGAGTGGAGGGGTGGCAGCCGGTCAAGGCCCTGAGTCTGGCCTGCATACTTCTCCCGCAGAGGAGCCCCATGGGCCAGGCTGTCGTGGGCAGAGGCCTTGCTGGGGAAGGCGCTGGGCTTGGAGGCCGAAGGACAGACGAGCAGGCTGTCGCAGCGCTGGCAGAGGGAGGAGCTGCAGGACAGGCCGCAGTTTTGGCACTTGGAGAGGGCAGACTCTTTGGCGGGAGGCGAGCGCTTGTGGTAGAGGGGGTGGGCATCATTTCTGACCAGCCACACGTCCGGTCGCAGGGCATCCTGCCTGCGGTACGTGGCCCTGGGTTCCGAGTCCGTGTACAAATCCACGTCATCCTGAGCAGAGAGGTACGTGCTGCGCAGCAGACTGAGGCCATTGTTTGGGGAGGTTGGTGGAAGGTCGTCTGGGCTGCCGTGGGGGGAGCTGGACATGGTCAGGAGGGAGGGGGATGGGCGGATGATCTCGTCGTCCAGGCCATCCCCCAGGTCTGTGACCACGGGCTCCCTCCGCAAGCTCAGCGAGGCCTTCGGGGGTGGCTTCCTGCTCTCTCGGTAGCTGTCATAGGCATCCACTGACCTGGATGGCTTAGTCACACGGGGCTTGCAGTAGTCCTTGGCTGCCCGCTCGCTGGCGGACTTCTGGAGCGCCACACGCGCCATGGACGTGGTCAAGTGCTCCCTGCCCTCAGCCCTACGCCGCAGCGCATCTGAACAGCCGCGAGCGTCCTCTGCGCTGCTCTTGCGCTCGCTCACCACGTCCAGCTCAGAGTAGCCTTTGCCCTTCACCTGCGAGTGGATCTCCAGCATCTGCTCACACTCGACCTGGGCCAGAAAGAGCTCAAAGGAGACCATCTTCACCTGGAGGGTCTCCACGAGCTCCCTGAGCTTGTACGCAGACCCCGGCTCAGGCACGTAGCCCAGGCAGCTCAGGATGGCCTGGACGTCCTCTTCCAGCAGTGTCGCCTTGACGTAGTAAACAAAAGGGCCTGTGTAGGTCTAGGGGAGGAGGAAGAGAAGAGAGAGGTGGGGTGTCGCGCACAGGCACACAAGAGACTGAGGGGCCGAGGGGCAGGGCGGGAAGTGGCCTCCTGGCTGCCCCAGGGTCAGAGGCTGCTGTGCAGCCAGTGCTCAGCTTGTAGAGGACCTAATACCTCGGCACCTCTGAATCTGGGGGGACAGGCCTCTTGCTTTCCTGGCAGGGCACTAAGACTAGTCCACGTGACGAGGAAGCCAGGCAAACACGGGTGAAGATAGGGGATCAGACCACAGGCAGAGCGCCTGCTAAGCGCTGAGAACACTCCTTTCTGGCCTTTCCACGGAGGTCTGAACAACACCTCCTGTCCCTCACGCTCCCTGCTCCACCCCACTGGGACCGCTGAGTCCAGCCAGCTCCCAGTCTGCCTGGAGCCAGGGCTGAGAGCAGGGCTGGAGCAGCAGTGACCCAAGGGACACTGGTCCTCTGGAAGGGGCGAGGACATGGTGCAGCCAGCGGCCCTGGCCTGCCCTCACCTTGATGCTTCGGAACTCCTTCTTCCACGGGTAGAGGAAGAGGTTGATGGCCACGGTCTCCAGCAGGCTGAAGGCGCAGTGCAGAGCCCGCAGGCTGGAGGAGCTGAGCGAGCGCAGGGAGCTCTCCACCACCTCATAGAACTGGATCAGCCGGAACCGATAAAAGGGATCCACCTTGTGCAGGCTGAGCAGGGTCGAGGCCGCCACCCGCAAGTGCTCATCACTGCCGGGCCGCGGCTTGCTGGGGGTGGCGTCCACTTTGCTCTCGTGGAACTGCACGTACTTCCGAAACAAGTCATCCTTGTACTTTGTATCCATGGAACTGGGCTTCCCCATCTGCTCGAGGGGCTACCTTACCTCCTCCATGGCTTCTGGGCTGGAAGCAGGGGCATCACTAAAAGCACTGCCATGTTGCCGGCCAGGACCAGGGAGCGCTCTGGAAGAGGAGGAGCAAGCAGCAGGTCACTCCTTGAAACAGTCCACGGCCACCTTCCCACCACAGGCAAAACACCACAAGTGGCCAGGCGCACTGACCCATGCCTATAATCCTAGTGGCTCGGGAGGCTGAGACAGAAGGACCACAATTTCCAAGGCAACCTCAGCAACTTAGCAAGCCCCTATCTCAAAATAAAACAAAACAAGGGCTGGGAAGTGGCTCAGTGGTGAAGCGCCCCTGGGCTCAATGCCTGGTACCAAAAGCAAACAGAAAAAACACCCCACGTGGCCTGGGCTACCCTGGGCACCACAAATTCTGGGTTCCTACCTCCTGGTTCATCCGGCACATGCGCAGAACACCTACACACTAGATGCAGGTGACAGTGAAAAGAGGACAGGCACAGGCCTGGCCTCTGCTGAGCCCCAGTGACGCCTACGGGACACTGCAGAAGCAGCAGCTCAGGGCCAGTGGAGGTGGCACTGCCCTGGACCTGCAAGGGCCAGGGAGTTCAGGAAAGTCCCCACAGCAACGACAGCCCACCTGCAGGACAAGGAAGCTGTGGCTGAGGTGGGCAGCGGGTGGCAGTGGCAGTGTGGACATCAGGGGTGAGGGACTGCTGCGTCCCAGGTAAGACAAGACACTCACCCAGGGCTACAGAATCCCAGAGGCAGGACTCGAATCGAAACCAGGCAGTGGGGCTCGGAGTCCAGGCCCTGCCCCACCACACCCTGCTTTCCTGAGGCAGGAAGGAGCTGGGCACGCCAACGCCAATGAGGCAGCAGCTGCTGCGAGAGGGAATGAAGGGGTGGAGCTGCAGGCACACCCAGGCCAGACCCCAGGCCTCAGAGCACTGAGACTCCAATTTAGTCGGCGCAGTGGCACCTCTGAGCCCAGCAGCTTAGGAGGCTGAGGCAGGAGGATTGTGAGTTCCAGGCCAGCCTCAGCAAAGCCCTTAGCAAGCCTTAAGCAACGTAAGTGAAGCCCTGAGACCTGTCTCAAAATAAAAAATAAAAAGGGCTGGAGACTGGGTTTAGCAGTCAAGCCCCCTGGGGTGCAACGCCTGGTACCCTCCACCACCAAAAACAAGGGGCGTTTATGGCCCCGGCTGGGAGTGAATAGATGTTCACAGCCGGGACACAGGAGTCATGCGCATTGTCTGCTCAGTCACTTACTAATAGAACGTGTACAGACCCAGCAATATTCCTGTTGCCACAGTTCTGGGGGCAAACTGGACTTGTCCCAAACATGCAGTCAGAGCCAGGCGACCTGGGCGGGAAACGGGCTACTCCCAGGTCACTTCTGTGAATCACTCACAACCTGGATCATCTTTTCACCCGAGTCCAAGGTCAGTGCGTCCAAGGTCAGTGCGCGGAACCCCCATGAGCAGCACAGAAAGCGCTCCGGAGTGCCAACCTCAAATGAGCCCTCGACAGCTCCTCCTGCTCTGTGAAGGCGCTTTACCCTCAGGAGGCCAACTTCCTCCAGAAGGCAAGATCAGAGAGGGCGAACATCCCCAACTGGGTGGTGACGGCATTTCCACACTCTCCTTTCTGACCAGAAGTTCCATGAGTGCAGGACTGTGACCATCTTGCTCAGTAAGGCAACTTCCGCACGGCGCCTGCGCCAAGCACGTGCTTCATAAACACCACGATGGCCGTGGAGGTGGCGAGAGACCAGGAAGAAGGCTGAAACAGGACTGGACCGACCCATGGAGACCCTCAGCAGGTCCTAAAGGACTAGGAGCCAGGCTACTATCAAGGGTCATCTCAACAAGCCACCATCTGACTTCTTTTCAGTTTTGGGGAGATTCCTGGGGTATTAACAGCAGGATGAGAGGTGTAACGTGGTAAAACAAGGGACATAGACAGGCCATCTTCTCCCACCCACTGCTCTGTCCAGGGAACCCAGTGCCACAGGCACAGGCAAGCCTGAGGAGCACAGGAGGCAGATGAACTTCTAGCTCTTGACGGAGGTCAAGGGCACCCGGTGGTCACGCTCCTGCTCGCCTCCCATGCAGTCCCCTTCTCTCCAGGCTCCACCCACACAGACTGGTCTGTTTTCAAAAAGATCAAGCAAACTTCTACTTCAGGACCCCTGCCCATCTGCTCCTTCTGCGTGTTTTTCTTTGAGTTTTCCCAGAGCTGGCTCACCACACCATTCAGGTCTCAGCTCAGTGCCACCCCTCAGAGGCCTCCCTGCCCCTCTCCTCAGGAACGCTCACCCTCCCGGTCCCTTCCTGTGACAGTATGAAATGATCAGCTCTGTTCACTGACTGCTCTGTGCCTTCACCTCCGACCACCTGCAGGCTCTGCAGAGGCGAGGCTGCGTCTGTCCCACCACAGTGCTCAACAGGCCTGGCAGCGACCAGCGCTGAGCGAACAGGAGAAACGAATGCAGAAAGGACTTGCACGAATGTCACATCATCCCTTCATTTTCTCCTGGGTACCTCAGAATTCTGAGAGGGCAACAGGAGAGAGAAGACTGGGCTCCAAAAGATGGCACAGCGTGACACAAGCAGCTCAAGGCCATCAGGAGATGAATCCATGATTCCAGCCCTGGCCTTCTGCCCCAACGCCTCTGCTCCCTGACCGAGATTCCCATGTCTGACAGCCATCTGCACAGCGCCCCCTTCTGCCAGGCCTGGGCTGCACATGGGGGCAGGGAGGCATGAGGAGGGGGAAGGCCAGAAGTCAAGGCACATCTTGCCCTGAGTTCTAGCTAACAGAGCTCAACATCTAGTATCAAAGTATCCATGTTCTCTTAGAAACTAAACTTCACTATATCCCAAGAGAAGACACCTAAGAAATGCTATATGTATTTACTGTTTTTAATTTATCCAAGAGAAGATTCCAATCTGCCTGTTTCCAGGGACTGTTCTTTGGTACAGTTGCAAACTACTTAAAAAGGATGTCAGGACTGGGGTTGTGGCTCAGTGGTAGACTGCTTGCCTGGCACGTGTGAGGTACTAGGTTCCATCATCAGCACCACATAAAAATAAACAAATAAGCTGGGTACAGTGGCACATGCCTGTGATCCCAGCACTTAGGGCAGCTGAGACAGGAGAATCGCGAGTTCAAAGCCAACCTCACCAACAGCGAGGCGCTAAGCAACTCAGTGAGACCCTGTCTCTATATAAAACACAGAATAGGGCTGGGGATGTGGTTTATTGGTCTAGTACTTGCCTAGCACACAGGAAGCCCTGGGTTCCATCCCCAGCACTGCATGCACACAAAAAGAGGGGGAGGGTCTTCACTGGATAACAGGAGTGACTATCCTGCCTTCTACTTCGAGGTCCAAATCACGCACTTGCTGCAAATCATGTAACTTCAGATTGAAAGGGAACCTGGCATCCGTACTATAGTCAAATTTCTCAGTTCACAGAAAACAACAAACGAAGTTTCATATCTAAGCATCGGTAGTCATACTGGATCCTGATCCTAACACTTTACTAGCAGCATTAGAGCAGGACATCGCCTATGGTAAGAATTAATGACGAAGCCGGGTGGTGGCACACACCTGTAATCCCAGCACTTTGGGAGGCTGAGACAGGAGAATTGCAAGTTCAAAGCCAGCCTTAGCCATGGCAAGGCACTAAGCAACTCAGTGAGACCCTGTCTCTACATAAAACACAAAATAGGGCTAGGGATGTGGCTCAGTGGTTGAGTGCCCCTGAGTTCAATCCCAGGTTCCCAAAAAAAAAAAA